>CAJQZJ010033689.1:3330650-3355407 GCA_907164525.1 Lophiomys imhausi | reverse complement strand
TGTGTGTGTGTGTGTGTGTGTGTGTGTGTGTGTGTGTGTGTGTGTGTTTTCTCATTGTTGTACCAATATGAACTTGGGAGGGAAGGGTCTATTTGACCTGGCCATCATGTGTACAGTATGTCACAGCAGACAAAGCTTCACAGCATGACTGTAGCTGGTCACACTCCCATCTGTTTGCAAGATGATGGTGCCCAGCTCATTTAACTGCCTTTACTCGTTTGAGGAACCCACTCTGTGATATGGTGGCCCCTACGTTTAGGGCAGGGATTGTTTCCTGGGTGAGTCTAGATTCTGTCAGGCAGTCAACATCAACCATCCTGGTATGTATGTGAAGGAAAGCTTAAAGCCTGTCTTAAACATTATCCTCACAAAACATTATTCTCATTATTCTTCATCAGCACATCTGAGAAGCATAAAAGGGGGAAATAATATCATTAGTTCTTGCCAGGAAGTGGTGTCATCACTTTCTAATTTGGTAAAAAAAAAAATGCTTTTGGGTGCTGAAAGATGGCTCAGGGTGTAACATGCTTATTGTATAAACATAAAGACTGAGTTTGGCCCCTGAATGCACATAAAGTTGCATGCAGTAGCACATCTGCAACCTTAGCATTTCTACTGTGAGTGGAGAGTTGAGAGAGAAGAATTTTTGGAAGGTCGCAAGGTGGCTAGCTTTTCATATGCAGCTGGGAACAAGAGATCTGACATCAAACTAAGTGTCAGGTGATGAACAATATTGAAGGTTATCTGTGTAAACCCATATTCTCATACATGAATATATCACACATACAAACACAGACACACACACACATCACACACACACACAAACTTATTAATATTTTTTTCTTGTAACGTAGAACCCATCAAAGGAAATCTACAATCAGCAGGGGTTATAAGTATGGGTTACACATTTAAGTCCTGGGCAATTCTAGTTTGCTTTATGAAGCTATGATAAGGTGGTATTATTTCAACTTACTCTTGTATAAATGACAAATGCTGTGCCAAACTGTTAACAGTACCCGAAAGACCCTATGAAGCCTAGGCAAGAATTAGCATCTATTGAAATGTGAATTCAGCTCACTTCCTGAATGCATAGAGGAAATAAGCTCAAAGCTTTCTTAGGTTGAAAAGCAGATAAACAGTGGTCAGGAGTCAGCCCAAAATGCCTAAGACTTTTCTTTAGAATATTTTCAAAGAGCCGGGCGTTGGTGGCGCACGCCTTTAATCCCAGCACTTGGGAGGCAGAGGTAGGCGGATCTCTGTGAGTTCGAGGCCAGCCTGGTCTACAAAGTGAGTCTAGGACAGCCAGAGCTGTTATACAGAGAAACCCTGTCTCGAAAAAACGAAAAAAAAAAAAAAAGAATATTTTCAAAGACTTCATAATATTTCAATTTCTTGAAGATCAAAAGGAGCTCCACAGATAAATTAGTTTTTGTACTTCTATTTTAATTGCTATTTGCTTCTATCCACAGAGTTTAAAAAAAGAAAAGTAGAAGAAAAGCATCGAAGAATCTCCAGTGTGAGATGGTTGAATTAGTGGCAAGCCTATCTCTTGGCATGAAAAAACTCCTTGCTTCAACTGCAGACAGACTGCTGTCCAAAAAGGACAGAACTTGGTAGCAGGGAAGTCGACAGCCTAGCTCTGCCAAGACAGGGTAGGTTAGTCCTTCACAATCCCTGCTCTACAATAAATGTCTGTCAGAGAAACAGGACCAAAAGGCTGAAGACTGATGCTGGAATGTATGGAGAGAAAATGGGAACTGTCCAGGTAGTCACTGGTTTGTCATTTCTTAGTATTGGAAGCTGCAGGCCCTGCACTTCCTATACAATCAGATATATTTATCCTTCTCAGCTCTCTGAGGTGGTTGAAGAATAGACAGCTTGAGTCTCATAGCTAAATTTTGGGTTGTGTAGGAATCAAGAGGGCATTCTAGATCTAAGAAGATGGCTATAATAGTGATGCAAGTTAGTATGAAAACTAAGTCAGTTATAGAACTTTAAACTCATGGAGATGGTTAGAAGGTAGAAGGTTAAAGTCAGGGGCCAAATATGTATGAACTGGACATTGGGAAGGTATACTGGGCCATTTAACTCTCATAAATGTGGCATATTTAATTCTGCTGTTTTGTATAGAATTTACTGTTATAAGAGAAAGAACCATTTGTTGGAATGAAAAGAGAAGCTGTTGTGGGGGGAAGAGTGTGGAAGAGTGGGACAGGAAGGGGGAATAGGGAAGGGTTTGCGACTGAGATGTAACTTGAAAAAAAAAATAAAGTACTTATAAAAAAAAAAAAAAAAGAAAAGGCTATCTCAAATCACTTACCTTCTGTGAGTACTTCCTGGGGGTACTTCATGAGATTTTTGAGTAGGTGGTATAATAGTGAATGGACGTGAATATGAAACAAATACTTCACTAATATATTAAAAACTTTTTAAATAAACACAAATATTCAGATCTGAAATATTTATTAGAAAAGTATCAAATATAATATTTGTATAAAAGAATAGTTATGTCTTTGAAAGTGACAGAACTTTAAATAAAATTATGATCTTAAAACGAATCATTTAAAAAATGTATTTTCACACCAATTATTTCAACATTCAGTAATGTAGTATGGCATTTTTTGATAGGCACATCAAGATTATTTCTATTCTATTTTTGCCTTATCTTTGACATAGGCCTATGTATCATTAGCGTTGGTAATTACTGTACGATATTGGTTGAGTATGCATGTGAGAATATAAACTCTTTTTGTACATGGAACTTGGGAGACGATGACATTTATTAGTATAAATCTAGAGGCCCGCAGGAGGGAGGGGGTGAATTACCGCTAGTGAGAATACCTGCCTGTGCCTGTCCACTCAGTACCTCTCCGATTTCCATATACTCTGTGTTCATTTGGAATAATGATGCTTCTCCCTCTTATCACTGCTCCTTTGACATTTGGCAGAAAATAAACTTTATGTCAGTGGGAAATGAACAGACCCTGGAAGAGGGACAGGCATGTTTCCTGGGCCCTGGATATCTGTGGTAGACATAGCTAAGATAGCATGCTGCGTGCATGCGCAATAGCTTCTTAGTATTTTCTGGCACCCAGGTGGATAGATTCTCAGTGAGTCATGCTGGCAGCACAGGAGACAGTTCTGCCTTTGGCACTTCTGTCAATCTTCTCCCTTCATTGTGGCATACAAAAGCTCTCTACTGAGAACCCTAGGAGTAGAGCTAAAGGTGCTCTCTTCTCTGTGCTTCCTCTTCAGCTTTCTGCTGTAATGCTGAGTGACTTCTGCTGACTTCTTCCAAGATGAATCCTTCATCACTAGGTATAATTTTCTCCTAATAATTAATGTTTATCTCCCCAGAATTGATCCCAAATGGTACATGTCTTGTCTGCTCTGCTTGTCTTTGTGATGGAAAGATCTCATTAGATCTTGATATACCCTGAAAAATTAATTCTTTTAGTACTTTAATTGAACATATCATTAGTTGATATAAAATTTAAAATCAGCAATTTAGATGTATATTTAGTAAAATTTTGAATCTTGCTACAGATAAACAGGGAAGATTACATAGATATGTAATCAAAGAGGGTGAGTTGGGAGGTTCAGAAAGTGCTCCATAGAAATGGTACAGTAAATATAAAGTTTGAGGAGGTGGAACTTCCACTGAATTTTCTTTTTCTTTCTTTCTTTTTTTAATATAAGTTGATTTATTTATCCACTTTACATCCAGATTGTACACCCCTCTCTCCCCTGCTCTGGGTCCTCTTCCCCTATTTTCCCTCTCACCCTCTTAACCCTATGCCCCTTTCTTCAGTAAAGGGGAGCCCCTCACCTACCACCCCACCCAACACATTGAGTCTCATCAGGACAGAGAACATCCTCTTCCATTGAGGCCAGGTACAACAGCCCTGTTAGGAGGAGGTGATAGAAAATCAGGCACCAAAGTCCATGTCAGAGATAGCCTCCACTCCACCTGCTAGTGGACCTACTAAGGCCAAGATGCCCCTTGGTTACATATGTGAAGGGGACCTAGGCCCAGTTCATGCATGCTCTTTGGTTGGTGCTTCAGTCTTTGTGAGCCCATATGAGACTAAGTTAGTTGACTCTGTTGGTCTTCTCGTGAAGTTCTTGTCACCTCCAGGTCTTTTTATCCTTCCCTTGACTCTTCCACAAGTCAACCTGCACTCCATCTAATGTTTGCAAGTGAGTCTCAGCATCTGTTTTGATCCTGTGATGCATGGAGCCTCTCAAAGGACAGTTATGCTATGCTCCTGTCTGCAAGCATAACCATATATCCTTAATAGTGGTAGGTGTTAGCTCTCTCTTGTCAGTAGGTTCTGAAACCTGCCAGGTTGGGCCAGCCATTGGTTGAATATTCTCTCAATCCCTGCTATAACGTTATCTCTGCACATCTTGCATATAAGGTAAATTTTGGGCCCAAGGTTTTGTGGGTGGGTTGGTGATCCTCTCCCTCTACTAGAAGTCCTACCTTGGTAAAAGGTGGCCTCTTCAGTCTCCATGTCCCCTGCTTCTAGGGGTCTCAGATAGAGTCAGCCTCATATCCTCACAGGGGCCTACTATAGAAGATCTTCAGATTGTCTGGAGAACAAAAGTAAAAAAGGTGAAGACCTTTTACCAATCTTTAGGCTGCCATTTTGTTCTATTGACACTATCCATTGCCTTACAGAAGCTTTTCAGTTTCATGAGGTTCCATTTACTAATTGTTGATCTTAAAGCATGAGCCATTGGTGTTATGTTCAGGAAGTTGTCTCCTGTGGCAATGAGTTCAAGGCTCTTTCCCACTTTCTCTTCTAATAGATTTAATGTACCTGGTTTTATGTTGAGTTCCTCTTGTAAATAAATGATAGATGGGTGGAGAAAGAAATTAGGGAAATAGTACCCCTCACACTGGCCACAAATAATATATCTTGGTGTAACTCTAACCAAGCAAGTGAAAGACCTGTATGACAAGAACTTCAAATCATTGAAAAAGAAATTGAAGAAGATATCAGAATATGGAAAATATCCCATGCTCATGGATTGATAGGATTAACATAATCAAAATGGTCATCTTATGAAAAGCAATCTACAGATTCAATGCAATTATCATCAAAATACCAACATAATTTTTTTACAGACATTGAAAGAACAATTCTTAGCTTCATATAGAAAAACAAAAACAAACAAAAAAACCAGAATAGCTAAAACAATACTGTACAATAAAAGAACTTCTGGAGACATTACCATCCCCAATTTCAAGCTTTACTATAGAGTAATAGTAATAAAAACTACATGGTACTAGCATAGAAACAGAATGGTTGATCAATGGAATGGAATTGAAGACCTGGAAATAAACCCACACACCTATAGCCTTTGATTTTTGACAAAGAAGCAGAAACCATACAAAGGAAAAGGAAAGAAAGTATCTTCAACAAATAGTGCTGGTCTAACTGGATGTCTGCATATAGAAAAATGCAAATGGATTCATATTTATCACCCTGCACAAAGCTCAAGTCCAAGATATTTTTCTTAAGATGACTTCATGAATAAGTCCCACTCTTAGCTGAGGAGCGATTGACAATTCATAGTTGTTGGGAGAGGGGGTGCCAGTTTTCTTGAATAGTATAGGCCCTGGTAGATAAACCATGCTTCACATAAAAGCACATGTATTCAAGAGCAAATGTCAGGATAAACTGAACTCAGTGGATTGTCAAAATAAAATAAGAAAAGAAAGGAAAAAGAAAGAGAGAAGAGATAAAGTAGAATTGGAAAGGGTGGTAGATATGGGAGGAACTGTGGGATGGGTGTAAATAATATCAAAACACCGTGTAGGGAATTCTCAAGTCACTGAGAGAATGGATCACTGCTCCCCCCAACTGTCACCTCATCTCTCTCCTAAAGCAAATTACTAACACTACAAACTTTATGAGCAAGTAGTTCTGCAAGTGTGTCTACACATATTATTTAAACAAGAGATGAAATTAAGTTATTTGAAGCTTGAATGACTCCTGAAAATGAAAATAATTTCCCATTTTACTTTAGCATGAGGAGAATCTTCAGACTGTTTGATTTTTAAAGGTTAAGTGTGCAGTTTTTCTTTGAAGCTAATATTTTTAACAAGTTAAAGGTATAGAAAGGTGTAGAAAGAGCAAGCAATTTAAAATGCATCTATTATGTTTTGAACTACATAAAAATGTTAAATGATTTAGTCATTTCCGATGATCTAATTGTGTACTCAGGAATGCAATTTGGTTGCAAGGCTTTGGTCTATTTTTAGATCTTTTTTACTTCACATTAGAAATAGAACAAAAAGGACAGCAGGTGAACAGTGTCTGCTAATCTAGAGACTGGCCACTCAGCCTTGACATAATGGTTCAGTAAAGAAGGCTGAATGTTTGAGCAGCTTAGCATACAGAAGCATAGGGTCAGAACATCTCTATCAAGGCAGCTGGGCAGAAAATTAGCCAAATGAACTCCATCTGTCTCTGTGTTTGATCATTAGTTTTTGAGTATAAGCATGCGTGTGTTTGTGTGTGTGTGTGTGTGTGTGTGTGTCTTCATGTGTGTGTCTATGTGTGTTCTTTTTGTTGTTTTTTTACAAACTGTATTAATTATACTAATGCATATTATGTTGGAAAAAGTTATATATGACATTATCACACCAGGAGACCTGTACACTTTCCCCTAACACTGCATTTGGAGTGAGATCTGAAATTATAGCATAGAAACACCATTCTGAACAATATTATTTCCCATAATACAATCAGTATAGCATCAGTAGTAGACTGCAAACAAGCAAAATGTTAACTATCGAGCCTATATCTAAAATGTACTCTGTAAGCAGAAAATCAGAAGCAAAAACACAAGTCCTTAAATTCAAAGAGCCCTGCCTCTTCTCACTGGGATTGAAAAACATATCTGAAGAATTTCAATCCATCTTATATGATGGTAATCATTATAAGATAAGAAAAAGTAAACTGTTAGGTACCCATGTGACAAAGCTGGCCAGGTCCCTCCAATGGTGTAGAGAAGTGCTATGAAAAACAGCTAGGTTATCTCAGTCTAGGCAAGGTGGCAATTCAACTATCCATTATAAGAACATCATCTAAGAAAATAATACAGTATTTATAGACAGACAGTGATGTATTTGGACATTGGTAAAAATTAATCAAATGAGCAAAGGGCACACTCTCAGAGACCTTGGTAGTAATCTGAGATTTCAGTGCTTGGTAAACGGTGTTCCTGTGTTCAAGTGGTCATTTACTCATATTTATGTGCTTTGGTCTTTTGTTTTATATTTGGTTAGTTCACACAATAATAGGTTTCCCATTTCTTACATGGTTTTGGTTGTCTGTCCCTCCTCTTTCCCATGGGCCTTCTCCTCTGTCTCTCACCCCTCTATTCCCTCTTAGCCTCTTCCATATCCAATAGCCATCGCTTTCATATTTCAGATACTTTTTTGCCTTCTTTACCCATCTAATTATATCTACGTTTTAAAAGAATAATGCTAGCAATGCTTAAAGTGCATTGGGAGAAAGGATGTCCCAGAGAAGTTAGAACAGGCTCTTGTACAGGCTCTGAGGTCTTTTACGTATTCCGTCTTGAATGGCAGGTGGTGTGGGACTGAGAATTAAAGAACAAACTCCAAAAACTTTTCAAAGTCAAACTTGAGCGGACTTGGTTGGTTGGATTTAGAAGGTCAGTACAGGTCAGAGCAAAAGATGACTCGAGTTTGTTGGCCTGTGTGATTGGGAGGAGCTTGGACCCATTATTGGAGCAAGGGACCAGAAAGGAGCTGCACCAGGGCGGGGGTGGAAACATAATGAGTCCAATTTGGATCATTTTGGGTTTTGAGTGTCTGTGGGCCAGGCATGCTTCATATTTTCTAAAAATAAAAGGGCACTGGAGGCAATCATCTAAAATAATTGTAATATTAAAATATAATTTATAAATGTCATGCCAATGTAAAAATATTTAGCCATGCACATCATTAGCTCAAAGCGTGCTATTTTCAAGAGGCCTGGGTATACACATTAGGTCTAAGGTGTAAAAGTCTGTCCATTAGAGAATGCAGTGCAGACAATTACATTTGATTTGACCTACCTCCTTGTCCATTTTGGAGACATAGATTAAAGAAAGAAAATGATTTTTGCCCTATTTTACTAACAAATATTTTGGATAACTCTCGCATACAGATAATTGGATTTTTAATGTAAGAATTAGTCAATCAGAAATTAAAGGGAAGAATAAAGAGGCATGAAGTAATGAAAACAGAAAGTGGTACTTATAATTAATCAGGACTTCTGTTAAAATGTCTAAAATCAAACTAAAGGGCTCATTTATTCTTTCCATTGAATTAATATATTAAAATTTCTTAATTTGACTGTTAAGTATTTGGATTGGATCTTAGAAGTAAAAATAATACTAAATTTGGATTGTATTTTATTGAAAACTATTTAATTTTATTAAATCAAGACCTCATAAATTAGAAGGGTCTGCAAAATGTTACTGTGTAAACAGTCTGCAAGTTATCCTAGCAGGCTTTAAAACTCTGGTAACTACACACAATATTAGCGGATAGTATTTTAATTGTTTCCTCATATTTTCTTCTATCCAAGGACAAAATTTTGCAAAATAGTCAGTCAATTTTTATAGAATTATGAATCACTCCTAGTTGATCAGTCCACTCAGCTCTTTGTTTGCACCTTCAGTAGAATGCTGGGAGTAGGCACCGTCCCTGAGGCTGGGCTGCGTGAGGTACTTTAACATTAGTGATTCTTCTTTCTAAAACTAACTCCTCCAGCTTATGCGTAAGTTTTCAGGATAGTCATCTGAACTTAGCTGTTTGGCTTGCCCGCAGAGGTCAGAGGAGGACACTGGATCTTCTGCAAATGGAGTTACAGATATTTGTGAGCCGTCATGTGGGTGCTGAGAACTGAACCCAGACCCTCTGGACGAGCAATCAGCACTCTTAACCAGAGTCATCTCTCCAGACCCTAGAAATTGATTTGTTCAGCTATCAGAAACAAGGAAATCATGTAATTTGCTGCCAAATGGATGGAACTAGAAACACTCATCCTGAGTGAGCTAACCCAGATCCAGAAAGATGCATATAGCATCTACTCACTTATAACTAGATTTTAGCCTCATAGTACATGGTAACTATCCAACAACCAACAGACCAAAAGGAACAGGAATGTAGACTTTGTTACCTGTTATTGGGACACTTTGCCCTAGTAGAGCTGCCATGTAGGCCCCCAGTACAAGAGGAAGCTCTTAGCCCTCATATGACTGCTGAACCGAAGTGGGCTGACATGTAGGGAACCCCAAAGTAGAGGAGTAGGATAGGTAGGAGAAGGGAGAGAGGGTGGGAGGATGAGAGGGTGGGCCTGGGAGGGGTGGAGGGAGGGGACTGTGATGGAGATGTAAATTGAAGTAATAAATAAACATAAAAATTAAAAATTATAAAAAAAGAACTGTAGAAAATTAAAAACAAAAAGCAATACCTGTCGGAAGATAGAATCAGCCCATGTCAACAACTTTACATAGGAGCATATTAGATCATTTCCCTAACATTCAGCTTAGTGATGTAGAGAAGCAGGAAACAATATGAAGAGAAAGGAGAGAAGTACTTTGGACAAGACAAATGTGCTCTAACATAGATGAGCTGTGTAGATAAACTCCTAAGACTTGGAATGTTAAGACACTGAGTTCACTCACTCCTGTTTCTTTCCTTCTGGTCTGCTTTCTGGTATGCTATTGCTTTCATAGAGAAACTATAGTGGGAATAGAAAAAAATCAAGGAAAATTTAAAAAGCAGAAGCAACATTCTGTGTCACCAACAATGTTCAGCATAAGCAGCCGGATCTTATGGAACGTCATGTTACAGACTAATTAAAAGACTCTTTGAAGGGAACACAGTGACAATGACTCAGAGCTGAGATAACCTAAGCATCCTTAAAATGGATAGTACAGAGTGTATGCCCCCACTAAGGGTCCTTCATATTCCAGGTTTTGAAACAGCTGCTATGGCATCTTATATGTTTTTATTTAGCAGAGTTTGGGTAAGCATGTGAGCAATTATACATTTTAAAACTGGATTAAATTTTAGCACCTTTTTTTTTTAGTTGTAAAATATAGCAGTGTTTGGTTTTAACCTCCAGCCTCAGTTTATCATGAATAAGATGGTGAAATGTCTGCACCCCAGGTCTCTGATGTGTTACCCATGAAACAATGAATGTAAACCACTTACCACAGCGCAATCGTGCTGCTCTTGAGCATTCTCATTCACTGAATAAATTCCTATTTCAGTTGTTATTGTGTGACATCTGGGGAACCCAGAACATATGCTAATGGTGACCCTTGTCATAAAATGGCAGTGAAGGGCCATTACCGTTGACCATGCTGCCACATGTCAATGTAGTTAATTGTACTTTAAGGCTCAAAGATCTGTGACACAGATTTCGATAGTAGCACAAAGGATTTGAGGTATCATTCTATGCTTCCTTTTACATTGGTGGATACCAAAGGCTCTGTGTAAAGTGTTGCTCACTGAGGCTTTGAGGCATTCTTTTTTAAGTCAACTCAAGAATTTTAAGTAAATGCAAAACAGTTAAAACACAAAGAGTGAAATCTGTTTTTATTTCTTTTATTGTTAAATATGCCATACTCGAGAGAAAAGATGTCTTGAAGCAACACTAAGCATATTACTTTCACCTTTGCTGCTTCCTGGAGCCAGTCCAACTCAGGAAGAGGGAAAGGAGACCCTATCATTGACATGGTTGTTTCTGAGTCTTGGCACACTTGCTGGCTCATTAGGAAATGCTCACTGTTGAACTTACAGAATGTGTGTGATGTTTTATGAATGTAAATTTGTAGCCACAACAAATGTGTAGTTAATACAATGATAAAATTTATAAAATAAGTATACACCATATCTGCCAGGCCTGCCTGCTGTCCTGAATTCCTTTCTTCCTTTAGTCCTCCTTTTATTTTTTTCATTTAAAAATAGAAGAAATAGGCGTGCTTCTGGTAGTTGTCTGGAGGCCAGCTTCATGGGGCTGAGCACCTTTGGGGAGAGCAATTATGTCCCACAAACAAATTTACTATTTGGACAAATACGACGATGAGGAATTCAAGTACTGGCATGTCATGTTGCCCAAGGACCTAGCCAAGCTGGTCTCTAAAACCTATTTGATGTCTGAATCTGAGTGGAGAAATCTTGGCGTTCAGCAGAGTCAGGGATGGGTCCATTATACCAGAACCTCACATATTACTGTTCGGCCACTACCCAAGAAGCCAAAGAAATGAAGCTGAGAACCACCTTTCAGCCTCAAATTTTACACAGCTGTCCTTACTTCTACCATCTTTCTGATAGCGTGATCATGTTGCTTTCTTATTGTTTTCATTGATATTTAAAGGATGTTCATTCAATACACTGTTTGAATGTGTTGGTACCTGCTTTGCCTCTTGAGTTGAGCCACCAATGCCACAGACCTGTCAGATGAGTGTGACCTCAAAGCTCTAGTGTGCTCTGTACACAACAGGCTGTATTTTCCATCTCTCGAAGCATGTGAAAATCAGATCATGGCTGTTAAATGGATGGTATGAATTTGCTGTTATGGTTTTTACTGTTGGGTATTGTATTTATGGTGACTTATGGATATATGTTTCAATGTGTTGGAAACTTTCCATTTTATCTGACAAATCTCTTCCATGTTAGACTCCTTGATTAAAGAAAGTTTTGTATAATCTAAAAAAAAAAGTAGAAGAAACATAAGGTCATTGGATGGAATCTAAATAGAAAAACAAATTCAGGTGCTGGGCTCAGGCGTGGCTGGACATAGCATAGCATCATCCTCAGTCTCAAGGTCCAGTCACAGCAGTTGTTGAGCAAGGCTAACTGTACACAAATTTGTGTGGATAACCTGATTGTACTGAAGAAATTATTGGATGTTAGTACTGGATTTATTAGGGTCAAACAAAACTAAATAACTAATATCATCGGGGAAATATTATAATCCAGATGAGATTTTTCCCTTGGGTTATGCCGAATGATCTTTCCATTGTGTTTGCTATCAGGAAGAGTAAAACTGAGTAAGTAGAGAATTTCTGATAGGCCTCAGATGTAGAAGGGCAAAGTTAGGAAAGAGGCTGTGCAACTCCAGGAAGCTATGCACTAGAGGCTGATAAATTTAGTGAATGATGAAGGGCAACATACCAATGGAAGGTCATCTCTTCCCTGAATTTCTCATACTGTAGACATTGATGTAAGAAAGGCAGTGTTTTCTGAAATGAATGCTGTTGGTTGCAGAAAGAAATGAGACTACAGACGAGTCAGCAAATTCTGTACAACTAAACTGCAACTCAATGACACAGTGTAGGCAAGCACATACAGTATTTAAAGAATGCAAATTACAACCCTTGATGTTTACACGCTGGGTCCTTAACCCATCGAGATTATATGACCCATTATGCCTATTAACTTCCATGTATCAGAGTGTTACACTGCAAGGTGTTTTCCTGATCAAATATGAGGGATTTTGATATTCAGAAACCAAAGGAGAACTGACCTGGGACAACGCACACAATCATTTATGTGTACTTTGATCACTGCCCAAGGACTCCCACACCCATCACAGTCACAGAGAAATCACTATAATTTGGAGTCACACTCATGTCACAAGACTGCTACTAAATTAGGGATTGCCTCCTACTGGCCCTCTCACGATGAATAAAGAAACTTTTCCTGAGGATCTGGAGCCAACTTCTCCTGATATCTTGTTACCAGAGTTGTGCCACGTCAATCAGTCAATGACAAAGGGATGGGGATTATCGATATTGACTAACTTGATCAGTACTAGCTTCTGGAGACTAAAATGATGGAGATAAGCAACTTGTTTCACACTCTCCCTTTACACAAAGCCAAGATTTTATATATTACAGAATATCCCAACCAACAGGCCCAGCAGCCCATTCTGTGTAATTAGGAATGTAACCATTATGACAACTAAAGCTTGAATCCAATAAAATACAAATTTCCTTTGTGAATTGTAACTGTTAGAAAAGAAAGGAAGACATGCATTTCTTTGTAATTATACTCAAATGCATTATTAGAATTGTTTTATAAATATGCCACTATAATTTTGTCATAACTAATGCATTAGCAATTTATACTTACATTCTAGTATAAACAGTAGATCACACATATTTGCATGTGCATTACAAAGACAGAAATTATTGGATACATTGCTGTATGGCTGACTTTCTACATCAGAAATTGTCACAATCTATTCAATCCATTACCAAGCTCTTTTGCTAAGGTAAGGGCAGTTTCTCTTCTTACACTCTCCTGTCCTGTCGCATCCCCCCTTGTCCAGCAAGGAATGACGCAACTCATAAAACTCTTCTCCAGCAGTTTATTCAGGTCCCTTGAAAACAGTCTTCCGAATAATGGGGCAGACCCAACCCACAGGCTAAATACTAATTAAACAGCCAGTCAAGTAAAGCCAAGTGGTGCTATCTTAGAGGTCTACGTATGTGGAAGCAAGCCAGATCAGCGGTCTTTGCCAAATATGAACTTATTATCATAAAGAGCACTCACTGTCGGGCTGGTGGAAGGCGGAGACCAGCGCCGTCTTTAGGGCGCAGCACTTCGCAGCTCTCTACAGTTCCTCCTTTTTTATTTTTTTCTAAAGTTGGTAAAAGTCCCTGGAAAGGCTTCGTAATCCCTCTATATGGGGATCTCACAGTGGGCCTGAGCCTGTAGGAGGGCGGTGCTCAAACTCTTACCCGTCTCTGGGTCAGCCTCCCCACTCGGGACTGCCCTGTCTTAGGTGGCCGAGACTTACCCGTCAACTCCGTCACTGACTTACCAGACCCTAATATCCGTGGAACGAATTCCTCAGTGGGCAGGGACTATGCTTAGTGAAGATTTACTTCACAGCAGCAAGCCATGCCTGAGGGGACTGGCCCGCCTCAATGGCGACAAGGGCTTGTATAATCATGGCTGCATTACGCTTTTGTGTGGCTCTCATTTTGTAGATGCACCATAGGCAAACCAGAGAGGCTAGCATCATTAGTATCGCCAAAGAGCCTACACCCGCCCACTCCTTAAGATGATCCATAGCCGTCTGTATCCAAGAAGTCAAGCCAGTAGCCAGGCTCAGATCCACCCGAGTGGAGTTGATGTGGATGATTGTCGCTCTCAGCTCTCTCATCAAATTTTCAAATTCAGCCGACCAATCCTGTAAGAGGAACTTTGACAATTGTCTGGACAAATTAGCAGCTTTTGTATAATTTTGATATTGCACGGAAGTAACACACAAACCTTGCACTTTCCACTCACACCCCAACTGTGCTAGTTGCCAAAGAGAATCAATCTGTTCTTGTATTAAATCTATACATTGATTAACTATCATAAGACTTCCTTTGAGATGAGAATTCATAGAGGCCTGAGTATCCAATGCCTGTGCCACAGTGGCTGAGATGTTATTCAGGGCATTGGCAGTCTGTATAGAACTAGACAAGGCGATAGCTGAGGCAGTAGCTCCCACAGCAGCAACAGTGATAGCAGTAACAATAGCTGCAGTGATGCCAAAATCTCTTTTAAATCTGAATAGCATCATGGTATTAGGAGCCTCTACAGGAACTGGTACATATCGAGGCATTCTAGTCACCACAGCCACAGGAAAGGCTGTGGCATTCCAGCATAGGGCATAAAAACATGTGCCTGGAGTGCATACTAACTTTTCTTCACCTAAGGATGCACTCCCATTACTTACAATCCACAGAAAAGGAGGCCAGAGACATACTGGCGAAGCTAAAAAGTTCTTGTTGTGATAAGAATGAAACAAAGAATTCCAAGTACCAGAGCCACTACCGCTAGAGAAATCCAATCTGGTAGCAGACCCTAGGGAAAAATTACCTCTTTGATAAATTCCTCCTCCAAGCATAATGACAGGTCCCAAGTCCATGCAACTTCCATTTACTCCACACAAAAGCCACAAATCAAAAGGATTGGTGGCAGTCTGCTGAGGATCCCTAGTAGATATATCAAGCATTCCTGTACAAGACTTATTCACTATATTACTAATCATGGGGCTAAAGGAAAAATGATCTTGTTGAACCCAAAGTGCTCTGCGCTCCTGACATCCAGTCCAGGGAAAAGGTCCTTCCTCTCCTGTGGATCCTTTACAAAAAGGTGCCCAGCGTGGCTGTTTGGGGGGGTTCCGGTCAGAGACTCGTGTGGGCCACCATCCTTCAAGATGAAAACCATTGCCTGAAAACAAACCACCACTCCTACCCCCAAACCTCAGTTGTGGTAAAAAATCTGCTGACTGCTGAGACAATTTAATGCATTTTGTATCATCTGACCTATTGAAGCTCATTAAAAAGCACAAACTACCCTTCAAGCTGACATTTCTATTACCTTCTATAGGGCTTCTCTGATCATCAAAGGGAAGGTAGGGTAAGCCTAGGCTTCTATTACTGCTAAATAAGCGTGGAAACACAGTTGCATCATGTCTGACCGGCATCGGCTTTGGGAATATCGACAGGATCCCCCATCTCGGCTCGGTCATTCCTGACATACTCACTGCTACTAACACCAGGATCCTTAGGAAGGTCTTCATGACGAATCTTCCTCACAAGGCGTTCAGGCACCCATACTGGATCTTGTTGATTCTGAGGAAAAACACAAACAGACCCTCTCGCCCATGTTAGCACAGGGTCAGGCCCCCGCCAAGAGCCTGTCAAAATATCCTTCCACTTCACCATGCTTTTAGGTGAACCATGGGAAACCTGATGTCTGTCCGCTGCTGAGCGGCCTTGAGCATCCAAATTGAAAAAGTTTAAAGTAAATAAGGCTAAAGACATTCTTTCCTTGGGGGTACGGCCTTGGCCTATTCCCCCTTTTTGTTTTTGCAAGCATTCTTTCAAGGTGCGATGAGCACGCTCCACAATTCCTTGTCCTTGAGGATTATATGGCAATCCGTGATTAAGCTGTACCTCCATCTGGTTGCAGAAGGAGACAAAGGACTGAGCTGTATAGGCTGGTCCATTGTCCGTTTTTAGCTGCTGTGGTTTTCCCCATGCAGCCCAGGCTTCTAAGCAATGTCCTATGACATTGCGAGCCTTTTCTCCACTCATAGGTGTAGCATGTATGATACCTGAGCAGGTATCCACAGATACATGAATATATTTTAAGGTTCCAAACTCTGAAATGTGGGTAACGTCCATTTGCCAGATTTTGAGTGGCAACAGCCCTCTAGGGTTCACTCCCACACTGGGAGGATGATGATGAATCACACAGTGAGGACAGTCCAAAACTACTTGTCTAGCATCTGCTCTAGATAAATGGAATTTCTGTTGTAGAGTTTTTGCATTTACATGAAATAATTGGTGAAACTGTCTGGCTTGATCCAGGAATGAGCTCCAAAAAATGCATTCCATCCTGGTCCATTGATCAACTTTATTATTACCCTCACTTAATGGTCCAGGTAATCCTGTATGTGCTCTGATATGTTGAATATAAAAACACCTTTTTCTCTGCCAGATTAAAACTTGTAACTCTTGTAATAAGGCACATACAGTACTACTATTCTTAATAGGACCTGCTAATTCTAATACTTTCACTGCGTTGACCACATAGACTGAATCTGAAATCAAATTGAATGCAAATTGACATTTTTTAAACACCTCAATTACTATTTTCAACTCTACTATTTGGGGGGAGCCCGGTTGAAACTGACATAACACGGGCTCTTGTCTTTCTATCAAATAGGCTCCACAGCCTGTCTTTGAGCCATCAGTAAACACATTTGGCGATCCTTGAAGTGGTACTGCTGAAGTAACCTTAGGGAATATCACTGGATGCTCCTTAAAAAATGATAGCAATGGATGTTTAGGGTAATGGTTATCAATCACTCCTTCAAAGCTACATTGCAATATTGCCCAGTCATCTACAGTGCCACACAAAATCTTAATTTGATAACTGGAATAAGGCACTATTATACTGGCAGGAGCAACTCCAAAAGACTGCAAGCATTGTTGGATACCATTCAAGGCTAAAGCAGCAAGTGTGGTGGGATAATGTTCTATGGATTTTTTCGGAGAAATCTTTGAATAGGTCCATAATGATGGTCCGTCCTGCCATAACAATCCTGTAGGTTGACCATAGGTGGCAAATATGCACAATGCAATGGGCTGTCCTTCTTGCCATCTCTTTAGGAAGGCACTCTGTAACCTTTCTTCCACTTTACATAAAGCTTTTCTTGCTTCTTCTGTTAATTGCCTAGGAGAATTAAGTGCTGAATCACCTTTCAAAATATCATATAGAGGTCTTATTTCATAATTTGGTAGCTTTAAATAGCCTCTTACCCAATTGATATCTCCTAACAACCTTTGAAAATCATTTAAAGTCTTTAAATTATCTTTTCTTATCTCAATCTTTTGAGGTATTATCTTTTCAGGTCCAACCTTCGCTCCTAAATAATTAACCACATTTTCCTTTTGAACCTTATCAGGAGCAATAAACAACCTTTTCTTTTTTAATAATTGAACTAATTCTTCATAGGCCCGATCTAACATTTGTTCACTCTCAGCTGCTAGTAAGATATCATCCATATAATGAACACATCTCAAATCTGGAAAATTCTTTCTCAAGGGAGCAATGGCTTCCCCCACATATAGTTGGCACATAGTGGGGCTGTTTGCCATGCCCTGGGGTAATACTACCCATTCAAACCTCTGATCAGGTTCCTCATGGTTACAGGATGGAACAGTAAATGCAAATCTCTCACTATCTTTGGCACACAAAGGGATGGAGAAAAAACAATCTCTTATATCTATAACTATAATGGGCCATGAGGCTGGCAAAGATGATAAAAGCGGCAAGCCACGCTGCACTGGGCCCATGATCTGCATTTGTTGATTTATGGCATGCAGATCATGCAATAATCTCCATTTTCCAGATTTCTTTTTAATGACAAAGATAGGTGTATTCCAGGGAGATACAGATGGTTTTATATGCTTTAAAGACATCTGTTCATCCACCAAATCTTTGTCTGCATTTAATTTTACAGAGGAAAGTGGCCACTGAGGAACCCATACTGGATCCTCCGTCTTCCAAGTTATGGGAATGCCCTCCTCAGTGGCCCCTAGGAAAAAACCCAGGCCCTGTTTCTTTTGTCTTTGCTGCATAGGTATGGGACTCTTTCGTCCTTGCAAATATTTTCCTATTCCAAAACCTGGAGCATATCCCATATCTTGCATCATACGTTGGGCTGAATCAGAATAGTCATTACTTAATTTAAATCCCATATCCTTTAAAAGGTCTCTTCCCCAAAGGGAGATAGGGAGCTCAAGTACATATGGCTGCATTTCTCCTGAGTGGTTTTCTTGGTCCTGCCACTTTAATAACCTTGCACTCATATCTGGAGTCTTAGCATAACCCAGGCCTTGAAGTGTTTGAGAAGAGGCTTGTATGGGCCAACCTGAAGGCCAGTCTTTCTTTGCTATAATACTCCTATCATCCCCAGTATCCAAAAGGCCCAGGATCTTTTTACCATCAACTTTTAACTCTAAGACAGGGCGTTGGTCCAAATCCAGGGAGAGAAAAGTCAAATCCGTGCCTGTGGACCCAAAACCATCTTTTCCTCTCTCTCTATCCTTTGCTGCATAGCGGTCATGTAAGCTCGGTAACATAATCAATTGAGCAATTCTATCTCCAGGAGAGATAGCCGTTATACCATGGGGGGAGGCTACCATGATCTTAACCACTCCTGTGTAATCTGGATCTATAACTCCAGGATGGACAATAAGTCCTCTCAAGGCTGATGATGACCTACCTAACAACAAACCAACTGTACCAGGTTCCAGGGGTCCTTTAAAATCTGTTTCAATTAACTGGACCCCCATTTGGGGCGTTAATACGAGTCTGGTGGTGGAGCAGAGGTCCAATCCTGCTGAGCCTGCAGTGGCTCTCCGCGGTCTCTCGGATGGCGGAGGGTTGGCCATCTCTCTTGATTCTGTTCTTTGTCCTGATTCTCTATTGCCCCATATATTTGTGGGCCCTGAGGTCGTGGGTCCCGCTGTCCGTTTTTTGGACGAGCACTACCATAACCTTGAGTTAAAGGCTGGCCATGGATGTCTATCACTGAATGGCATTCATTAACCCAATGGTTTCCTTTTTTACATCTTGGGCACAACGTCGGCCGCCTGGGGCGTTGTGCACTTCCTGTACTTTCTGTACTCCTTCCCCTGGGGCACTGTCTTTTAAAGTGTCCCATCTTGCCACACTTAAAACAAACTCCTGAACTTCCTCCACCTTTTCTGGCCAACTGTATTACTGCAGCAGCAAGACCAGCATTAGTTAACGGCCCTCCAAGCTCTCTACATACTTTCATCCAAGCCTCTAGGCCTTTGTTCTTATAAGGGGTGATAGCAGTTCTACATTCTTTGGTACATTGCTCATAGACCAACTGTTTTATTGGTGGCAAAGCAGCATCTGGGTCACCAAAAATCTTCCCTGCTGCTTCCACCATTCGTGCCACAAAATCTGAAAAAGGTTCCATAGGGCCCTGTAGAATCTTAGTTAAGTTCCCACTCACCTCCCCTTTATTAGGGAGAGATCTCCAAGCCTTGATAGCTATCTTGTTTATTTGCTCATAAATCTGAATAGGATATCCTATCTGCTGGTTGGCAAATCTCCCCTGCCCAAGCAGCATGTCTCTATCCCAGGCTGGATTTCCATCTCTCTGATTAATGGCTGCTTGCTCAGTGGCATACTCAATCAAGAAAGCTTTCCAGTCTAAGTATTGCCCTGGACTTAAGCAGGCGCGGACCAGACCACTCCAATCACTTGGAGTCATACAATGTCTGCTTAATGCTTCCACTTGAGCTATTGTAAAAGAAGCGGTAGTACCATAGGTACGAACCGACTCTGCAAGAGATTTTACTACTTTAAAATCAAGTGGTTCCTCGTACCTGTTCCCTTGTGGGTCTTGGTATACCGGATAGGCAAACTGTAATTCTGTTCTTACTTGTGTCCACATCCCAGGGCAGAAAGATCTCCCTACTTTCAGGGACTGAACTGGCTGCTCTGTCTGAGCGGCTTCTGGATATGGAGGAGGAGTCGAAGGAGCCATGGCAACGGCTTTGTTTACATCAGCTGCCGCCAGTGTGGCTGAAGGCACTGTAGTGACGACTCCGCCCACTCCGACTGCCGCTGATGTGTCAGGCGCCATGGCAACAGTTCCTCCCACACCGACTGCCGCCGATAAGCCGTTCTGTTTTACTTTTTTCTTTTCCTTTTTTCTAATAACAGTCCTCTCCAACTGTTCTATTAGAGCGTGTAGCTCTCCTTCAGAATCCGTGCTCTCTGAGTCCTCTAAATCTCTAAAATCTCTAAAATTTCTAAGATCGGGATAGAGAGGAACTTTTTTTTGTCTTCCTTTTCACTGTCTGCCTCCTCAAATTTTTCGCCTTTGTTACTTCCCTTTTCACTGTCTGCCTGCTCAGATCTCTCCCCTTGTAGCAGTTCCAAAGCTGGTTCTCCCTCTTTGATTGCATTACAACACCTCTGATCTTCTAAACAACTCCTCACCATTTTCCAAATCGGTCTTACTCCATGCTTCAGAGTCCCCTGCTCCCAAGCAAAATCCAAGTCCCTGCCTAATTTGTCCCAGCAGGATACCGTAAGGTTCCCGGACACCACAAACCACGGAGCCACAGAATCGCATTCATTCAGAAATCTCTCTAAGGTAGACTTCTTAATCTTCAAATTCCTAGCTAAAAGTAGCTCCTGAAGAGCCAGAAAAATTGTATGTGACTGAGACAATCCCATGTTTAAAAATTTTACTTTAGATTCGCAACTTCCTGCGAAACTTTACCTTTTGTTCGCAACTGCCTGCGAAACTTAACCCTTTGTTTGCTATTTCTGCAAAACTTAACTGTTTGTTCACTATCTCCGCGAAACTTAACTGTTTGTTCGCTATCTCCGCGAAACTTTACCTTGTGTTCGCTATTTCCGTGAAACTTTATTGTCCTGATTTATCCCAGGAACTTACCAAGCGCTTCCCCTGACTGCAGGAGTTCTGAGTCTTTTCTGGTTCCCCGTACGGGCCACCACTTTGTCGCGTCCCCCCTTGTCCAGCAAGGAATGACGCAACTCATAAAACTCTTCTCCAGCAGTTTATTCAGGTCCCTTGAAAACAGTCTTCCGAATAATGGAGCAGACCCAACCCACAGGCTAAATACTAATTAAACAGCCAATCAAGTAAAGCCAAGTGGTGCTATCTTAGAGGTCTATGTATGCGGAAGCAAGCCAGATCAGCGGTCTTTGCCAAATATGAACTTATTATCATAAAGAGCACTCACCGTCGGGCTGGTGGAAGGAGGAGACCAGTGCCATCTTTAGGGCGCGGCACTTCGCAGCTCTCTACACTGTCCTAAATGGGTCTCTTTAAAATTTAGAGCTGGAGAGCTGGTCTTCCCCCTCGCCTGGGCTATAGCACTATGGAGAGCAGCCTTGCACCTTGTTTTGTCAGCACAGTAGAGCTGGCTCCTAGTGGTGTGGGCACCAATGAGCTGGTGTAGGGGCATGAGAGATGGAGAGCTGGCCCTGCCCCTTGCCGGCTGCAGCATTGGTTTAGCCAGCCTGGGCAGTGCTGGAGAGCTCGCCCTAGTGGTGCATGTGCAAGAGAGTTGGTGGGCTGACGAACTCAGCTAAGGCCACCAAGGCCAAAATCCAGGGCTATGAATTGATTCACCCCATTTGTTGGCATATGAAGGGGTTGGTCCTGTAGATCCAAAACTTCAGGAACTCCATTACTTAGGGAAACAACAGGATATCGGAAAGGAGGCATGGTGATATAATAATCCAGTATTGCTGTTGTAGCAGAAGCCAGAAGCCTTGAACTAGACCAATGATTCATTACAATGAACATTTGCAAGTAAAGATGTGTGAACAAAGGTGTGTAACGTGCGACACACACACACTACAGCTTCAACAATGAGATTTTTTTCTGTTTTTTTTTTTTGGTTTGTTTTCTTGTTTGTTTGTTTTTTTTTAATTTTAATCTGGGGGAGGGATGTTTGCAAGGACAGAGGACAAAAACAAAGGGGCAGGAAGATGATTGGGATTGGGGTACATGATCTGAAATTCACAAAGAATCAATAAAAAGTTGTAAAAATGTATTAAGATAGAGAGCAAATATTATTTATTATTTTTTGTTGCTCTATTTTTTTTTACAGAACTGACAATGAATTCTATTAAATCATCTTACACACAGATTATAGAAATGTTTTAGCATTTCCTGTACATTTATAGGTTGTTCTATTAGACCACTGTGTAGTAAAATCAACAACCAGGCTTGTTAGAACAAGGAAAGTATTAACTTCTATAGTAAACTACCTGGTAATAAAAATGTTCTTCAAAATTAATTAGATTTTTTTTGGAGAAATTACTTTTTAATGTAGTCAAGTTTAGCCTCAAAGTTGTGATCTTCCTGCCTCATCCTCTTAAAAGCTATTATTATAGGAATATGCCAGGATCCTGGTTTTTTTGGAATTTTTCTATAACTTTAAGTACCTCTCTATCTCTGTAAAACATGTTGACAAACCAGAGCACAGGCAGGCTTCTTCCATGTCTTCTCATTCTTAAAAAAATCTAAGTTTTTGCACTTAGTCTTTAAGTAGCTTTAAGTATAGGACTGAGTTCTCTAAGTCTCATTATTATCATCTGCATAAATGAATACTACTGGTACTTTTCTAGATTTAGTTGTTGTGAGGGGAGAAAAGGGAATTGAGAGAGAGAGAGAGACAGAGATAGATAGAGAGAGAGAGAAGGAGGGAGGGAAGGACAGAGAGAGAGGGAGAGGGAGAGGGAGAAGAAAGAGATAGGAGAGAGAAGAGGGAGGTCTACAAGTTTAGCACTGAACTTGACAGGTGTTGGCATCCATTCAGTACGAACTGTGATTTTTAGTGCAGGTGTCTTAGAGCTGTGTTCATAGTGGTCAGTCCTCTTCAGTGAATTTAATTACTATTGGAACCAAGTTCTAAAACTTGCTCACTTTTTGGGGTAATCCAGAGACATCCAGGACAATAAAAACACAACAGTGAGCATTTTGATCTCCATTCATTAATTCTTAAATGTAATCTCATTTGAATGAAAACATATTTCATTTTGCCAAAGAACAAAAATGTAGCAAGGAAGGGAAGGAAAGAAAAGGGAAGAAGTTTTTCCTGTGCTCTTCACTGCGGAACTGTCTTGCTATCCACATATTTTTATCATTTTAGAAAAGGATTTCAAAGCCATTGTAAGAAGAGCATCTTAGTGTGATTTTAATAATACAGATTATAATAAGAAGCCCGCATACATGAGTCTTACAGGCAATGTACTTGGGAGACTAAGGTAGAATGGATGGCAAGTTCAAGGCCTGCCTGAGCATCAAAAAAGTCAGAACAACTTAGCACATCTCAGAATAATATAAAGAGCTAAAAGACATGGCTCAGTAGTGAGTGTGTAACTAGCATATCTGAGGCTGTAGGTTGGTATGACAGTACTCCAAAATAACAAATAAATAAATAATTAATACATAAGCAAATGATAATTAAACTACCTACAACATTCCTGAATGTAGAACACATATACCTTTAAGTAGACATTCAATTATTTTTATAGAAATATTATATAGATTTGCTCTATGAATCGACTGGCACAGAAAGATGGAAAGTATGCATTAGAAACTGATCATAGAGAAGAATTCATGCAAATGGACAGGGGTGTGGCTGACTGTGAAAGGTTCTACACATGGCATGCTTATTTTCCACAGGGGTTGTCAGGAGTTAATTTTCCACCTGAACATATGCGTTCCACACTTGCATGTTGTTTACTAGGTTTAATATATGCCTTTTCTCCAGGGTTGAGAAAAAGAGAGAGGAATTAATCTGTTCAGGTCAGTCTGACCTCCCTGCTAGATCTTCTTCTGGTTTTCTTGTTTTTTGTTTTGTTTGGTATTTTTGTTTGTTTGTGTTTTTTATTTTTATTTTTGTTTTCTGAGTAGTGGCTATAGGAATAATTTCCTTCAAGACCTCCATGGAATGCTTTCAGAGTAGCCTCTCAGAGAGGCCCATTTTGACAAGATAGCGATTATTATTTCTTTTCTTCTTCTTCTTTTTTTTTTTTTTTTTGTTCTGACCCTACTGGGCTCTTCATGTTCTTCAGTACATTTCAGGTTTGTTGTATTTCCAGAGGTTAGGAGACATTTCTGATCTGACAAGATGACCTCGTTTACAGAAGTGCTTGCTGCACAATCCAGAAGAATGGAGATATATCCTCAGCAGCCACATGGAAAAACTGGACATAATGGTCCATTCTCCCACAGAGAGATGGTGTCTAGAGAAAGGACAACCTCCTGGAAGCTAAATTGTAAACTAACTGGAGTAAATGGTGGCAGAAACAACAAGAAAGACACTGCTTCAACAGGGTAGAAGGACAGAAGCAGCTCCTGAAAGTTGTCCTCTGAACTTGACATGTGGATGTAGAGTTCAGTAGCTAAACACACACCACACACACACACACACACACACACACACACACACACACACACATCCACACACACACACACACACATACACACACACATACACACACACATACACACACACATACACACACACACACATCCACACACACACACACACGTGCACACACACACACACATCCACACACACACACACACACACATACACACACACA
>CAJQZJ010033689.1:3279700-3316513 GCA_907164525.1 Lophiomys imhausi | reverse complement strand
GCCTGCAGCTTCCAAAACTAAGAAAGGACATACCAATGCCTGCCTGGACAGTTCCCATTTTCTCTCCATACATTCCAGCATCAGGACACAGGAGGAAAGAAATAGAGAATAAAGAGAAGTGAAAGAGAAATAAAGAAAGGAGAGAGAGAAAAAGAGAGAAGGGGAGGAAAGAAAGGAGAGTCATGAGATCATGGAGAGAGAAAGGGCACAAGAAGAAATTCCCAGGAATTTTAGAAGCTTTAAAAAGTATTTTTATAAAATACTTTTTATAAAATAATTTTTATAAAATACTTTTTATAAAATAATTTTTATAAAATACTTTTTATAAAATTTTATAAAATACTTTTTATAAAATAATTTTTATAAAATACTTTTTAAAGCTTCTAAAATTCCTGGGAATTTCTTCTTGTGCCCTTTCTCTCTCCATGATCTCATGACTCTCCTTTCTTTCCTCCCCTTCTCTCTTTTTCTCTCTCTCCTTTCTTCTCTTTATTCTCTATTTCTTTCCTCCTGTGTCCCCTTTTCTCCTTGTTTCATTATGTTCACCCTCCTCTTCTGTTCATGTATGGAACTGCGTGATTCCATCCTGTATGGACAATGGTGTGCTCTTTCAAATCCATCACCTGAAATCATCACACATGTCTGTGGTGAGTATATTTGAAATATTCTCTGTCTTAGTTATGGTTTCTATTGCTGTGAAGAGACACCAGGACTGTGGTAACTCTTGATATTTAATAGAGGCTGGATTACAGTTCAGATATTTAGTCCATTATTGTCATGGCAGGAAACATGGCAGCTTGCAGGTAGATATGGTGCTGCAGAAGGATCCGATAGCTCTACATCTGAATTTGCAGGCAGCAGGAAAGGAAATGTGCCACACTTCCTCCATCAATGCCATACCTGTCCAGCAAGGTCACACTTTCTATTAGTGATAAATCCCTGTGAGCCTATGGGAATCATTTTCTTTCAACCCACACTCTCTTTTAATAATGTCGAAATGTTCAGTGTAATTCGTTAATCATAGACACTCTCCTGTACTCTAAAGTCTTGGATGTGTTCTGTTTTACTGTAAGTTATTGATCATGGTTCTTTAAAAACCTTCTTCCTCTCTGAGCTCTGATGACCATTCTTCCATTCTGTACTTCAATAAAATCGAAACGCACACACACACACACACACACACACACACACACACACACACACACTAACAGGTTTCTGGATACGTAGATACATTCAACATTGTGACTACTGTGAATGACACCACAATAGACATGGGCGTGCAGAACGCAGAAATATCCTATTTTAATTCTTCATTTTAGCATCATGTATTCTCTAAATTCTTCCAGATATTGGGCAGTTTTTCCTACTCTTTGGAGGTTATAAAAGTTATTGATTCTGATTGGGTATATGTTTGATTTATGCTTCTAGGATGAGGCCTAAATTAGCAAAAAGAGGCAGTAACCTTCAGAGATGACAATTATATCAGGCAAAGGGGAAGATACATTTACATCAAGCAGTTTCAGTATGTACTGTGGTCAATGTGTGTGGTATCTTCAGCAATAAGATCTTATCCTTAATTCTGATGGGAAGCCAAAAGCAAGGTCAATAGCCAGTGTCCTTTTGGAGTTCCTAGAGGCCCTCCTGACCAACAATTTGAGTGAGGGAAGATATCACACAACTGACACTGGAGTTTTATTTGTCAACTTATGGATTCTGGGATGAGTATAATCATCCTGTACAGTAGGAGTCCAATTGAACTCTTTTATATTGGCATGTATACACATAAATATATACATGTGTTACCTGGGACTGGGAACTAGCTACTTGTCACTGCAGACATTTTTAGTTGGATTTCCAGCTAAAATGGCCTTTGACATCTGGCTTCTATTTTCATTTGATATTTCACATCATATTTTCAAAAAGTAGCTAATAAGGTTGTTGTTCTTCCCAGGAATTTGCCTGAAGCTATTCACTCATCTGGTAAGCTATGGTTTCCAGTTACATTAGACAAAACTTATCCAACATGTTTTACTTGTCCCAGGGGTTCTAGTTTTCCAGTCTCCAGTGTTACTACTGGTTATGTGAATAATTTTTGCCACATACTGTCAGTTAACACCTTTAATCAACTTGAGCACCATATCATTCCTTTTCTATTTGTAAGCACAACTCTTTCATCTCAGTGTATCCTGGGGGCCATTTCTTAATAAGTGTGGATTCTTGCTGCCATATTCTGTGGGTACACAGTATCACATGCCACATGATCATTGCAAGTTATTAGGAGCCCAAGTCATTGGGAAATAAAGTCTAGCCATGTGCTAGGAAGAAGAAAACATCAATTCATCCATCCAGCTATAACTGTCCAGGGCAAGCAGCCACAATTCTGTGGTAGATCCATAATGTCTGTCATGTAAGAAACATTGTCAGGAAAGCATTTGTACTACATATATGCCATACAGTTTACCTACAGTGTTCTCAGGGTCAATACATAGCCAGTGCTAAAAAGGATAATAAATGGTCCTTGTCTTCAAATATATACATTCCCTCCAAAAGATTCATTTTAATCTCTTCTTACAAATGCTTCTCAACAATCCTTTAGAAATAATTTTGCCTTAAATGAATGTTTAAGAATTACAGCAGGCACTAGCACATCGTTGCTGTAATGCCCAGTTTTAGAGCACACCCCTAGCCTCAAATTCTATCTCGTCTCTAATTCCATATTGCCAGAGTATTTCAGAGGCAATATCATCTTCAGTTCATTTCAAATTTCTAAGCTTCCCTAGGGCACCCATCTATCCACAAGGTAAAAGTAACTAGGAACTTTGCTCCAATGCCATCCACACAGTTAAAGTTCATGGAGAGAGAAATTGCCCGTGTAGAAACCACACTTGCAATACTGCTTGCTGAACATAAAATAACTTGGGCCTCCAGGGTTAATGGTAACATTAGAATCACTTGAGGCTCAGGTAAGAATATTGTAATTAAAAAGGAAATAGAGTTTGAGATATAGCTGAATGTTATTCTAGAAAAGCACACTGCTGTATTTCCTTCGTAGCCTTCGAGCCAAGTCTCTGAACGTGATGTGTTTTTGATACCTAGAGAATGACATGATGGGGGAAGGGGGAAGGGAGGGTGCATTAACTAGACCATTGTAGGAAATCTGTCCTGAATTTCATAAAAATAATTAGAGCTTGCTTGTTACCTATTTTAATTTCTCTACTTTTGTTTCAATTTATCTAGATTTTTTTTTCTCCTCAGTTCTTTGGGCAAGGAGATGTTGGTCCTCACACCAGTCTTCCTTCCCCTAAACCCCATGGGTCTTCCTCCTCCATGCCTAAATCTTGGAGTTCAACCACACAGCATGTATATCTCTTGTCTTTAAAGTTCTTTTAATAACTAAAATTTTGTGGCCTAGTCTGGATGTTCTTTTATTTCCTCTCAGTGACAGACTGAAATACACACACTGCCACCTGATAAAGGTCAGTTTTGAAACAGAGCTGCCTGCTCTGCTGTGTGCTGTGCAGACCACAGTGCATCAGAACCCTTTCCTGACCACTAATACAATTTAAAATCCAATTAAAACCCTCACCCTCCTCTTTAAACTGGGAAAGGCTTAGGGATCTCCCTTCCTCAGAAATAGCCTGCCTAAGTCAACTTACAATCAACACTTGCATTCTGCAATTGTTTATTTCTAAATTTAAATAGAAAAGACCTCAATGAAGTCATTTGGGGAAGGTAAACTCAAGAGCATAGACCTCACACTTCCTACCCACTAAGGCCTTCTCCACTAAATATTAGCAAGAAGACACAGGAGACTTCCTTCCTGGATTTACCCACTATTGTGGAATCCTAAGTCTGCCAATATCCATTTTCCCCACTCAAATTCCTGTTATAAATGAAGTGGAGAACTTGACCTGCCCCTGTTGCTTATGCTCACATGTTTCTTTGATCTCATACCTACACCGAGTGCCTTGAAAAATGATAATTTTAATGTACACCTCACAGTTCTGCCTTCGGTGCATGCAACTGAGAAAGACAGGCACCTTGCGTGACAGAAACACAGGACACTTGACAACTCACACTGGCCATAGGAAGTCAGGTGTTGCGCCTTTAACCTGGGAACTCAATTTCAAGAATGATTTGCATTTCTCTTGTTTAATTGCTATCCCTCTTGATAATTCAGCTCTGCCAAGTACTCACTGGTCCAGAACCAGTCATTCTTTGAGCTTCTGCACATGGTGTGAAGGGATTAAGAAACAGAGAGGAATATTTACCCTTTAGGAAGGTAAATCCTAGAAGAGGGTCTTGGCACCAAGCAATATTCAGCTGCTGATGGTGGAGTTCATTCTCACTCAGATGGTTTGGGATATGGAAAGTCACGAATGTAGCCCAGACCCTTGACTATGAACCCACAGCTGCATCTGCTCTATCTATACTATTGTTTGGTGGCTAATACAGAGACCAATCCCTTTGCAGAAAATTTACATGTCAGGAAAATTTTCAAAGCACCAAAAGGAGTTTAAAGTCCTTTCACAAAGTCCACAGGGTTCAGTGAAAATAGAATCTAATCAACCTGTAAAAATTGAAATCCCACATCTATTGCATGACTTGATTTGATTTGAGGTATCTTCATTTTGATCCCCAAGCAATAAAATGAATTCACTCTCTTTCCAGGAACGTTATTTGCATCTGTGTCTGGTTCTTGCAGCCTCCAACTCTTCAGTTTCTGAAAATCTTCTAATTCTCCTTTTCTAACTAGAATCTGCCTTTACTCTAGTTGCAGCATCTTTCCACATTAAACAGAAAAGAAATGTCTACTCTTATAAGTATCATGTGGATTTCTTTGCCTATCATTTTAGAATACTATTGCCCTTGAGTTTTGTGATATCCTACCTAGTTTCCATGGTTTTATGTAGACTTTGTGAGGAGCCATTAACCATTACTTCAATTAACTTGGAGTCAGAACATTTTCTGAATTCTTCACAGTGTCTGGCCAAGGTTCTCCTGGGTTGGAATCATTCCAGAACAACAGCAAAACTGATTTTCAGTTATCATTGCTATGCTCACCATTTTCAAGTGTGAAAATGTTTCAAATCTTTGAAGTACTTTTGGATATAAAAAATATAAATAATATTTACTTTTAGCTTTAGAACATAACCAGGAAAAGAAGTGATACACTTTATCATTTAAATAGCCACAACTCAAAAAAATCCAAAGAATATATTTTGGATTAGTGCTTAGTCAGGATAGTATGTGTTTCTGCTTTTCCAAATAACATGTAGTTCAAGAACTACCTTGTAAATATGTAAATTAACAGCGAGTATTATTTGATTGAATCAGATAAGATCATATAGATTTATTTTTGAGAAAAGTATTTTGAGGAAGTGTGTTACCTTAAGAAGGTTATGGGAGTTGTCCATATAGGACAGGTTTTTTTTTAATGTTTATTTGTTACTTCAAGTTACATCTCCATCACCGTGCCCTCTTTCCACCCCTCCCAGTCTCACCCTCCCACCCCTACCCCCTCTCCCTTCTATCCTACTCCTGTGGAGTAGGGTGTCCTTACATATCAGTCCCCTGCTCTAGTTCAGCAGTATGAGAGCTAAGAGCTTCTCATATACTGGGGGCCTACATGACAGCATCACTTGGGCAAAATGTTTCATTAACAGGTAACAAAGTCTATGTTCCTGTTCCTTTTGGTTCATTGGTTGTAGTATAGTTATCTTGTACTATATGGCTAAAATATGAGTATAAGTGAATAGATGCCATGTGTATCTTTCTGAGTCTGGGTTAGCTCACTCAGGATGAGCTTTTCTAGTTCCATCTATTTGTCTGCAATTTGCATGATTTCATTGTTTCTGGTGGATGAGTAGTATTCCATTGTGTAGATGTACCACAGTTTTTTTTTTATCCATATGGAATAAAAAAAAAAAAAAAACCCAGAATAGCTAAATCAATCTTATACAAAAAAAACTTCAGGAGGTATCACCATTCCAGATTTCAAGCTATACTACAGAACAAGAGTAACATAAACATCATAGTACTGGTATAGACACAGATCAGTTGATCAATGGAATAAAATTGAAGACCCAGAAATGAACCCACACACCTATGGTCACTTAATTTTTGACAAAGAAGCCAAAACCGTACAATGGAAAAAGGACAACATCTTCAACAAATGGTGCTGGTCCAACTGGATGCCAACATGTAAAGGTGGGATTTTGTACAACATGACTCAGATGTGAAGGTGGCTGTTGAAGATTCACTTGAAGAATGTAAATTCTCTCACTATGATGTTCACTTTAATTTATGCATATGCTTATGTAGACACATGAATTTATGTGTATATACATATATTATATATGCAATACATATTTGTACAATTTGTGAGCATGCTATATTCATTCAACTTTGTAAGATTTTTACAGAATGTAATTTATCAAGGTCATACCAGCCTGTTTTATTACAACTCTATGCTCTGTGCTACTCTTCTCTGAAAACCATATCTTTTTTACAACAGTAAATTTTTCTTAATATGTTAATGCCAATATTTTTTAAATTCTAAGGAAACTTAAAGCTACACATAATGTACAAATTTATTAAAGGAGAAAAAAAGTGAAATATCTCTGTAAGTGAAGAATATATGACCACAATCTAGAATTCAATGGAATATCTTATGGAAAACCATGACTTTCTAAATTACTGTTAAAGAATCTCGCAAGATATGCAATTTATTGCCACTTTCCTGTGACAATATGCAAAGCAAGCATGCTCGCTAGCATTGCAATAACGTGCATGTTCAGTTGTGTATGAGGAGAGCATCAGAGAATGATCATGCCCCACACTCCTGCTGCTGCTGCTTTGTGTGTCACTTCTTACCTGGGTTCTGTGAGCTTAACTTCTACCCACCAATGAGATCACAGCCAAAAGTGTGAAGCTTCATTTGGGTTTGATATCCTCGCTTAGCAGTAGAGGAGCAAGAGGAGAGGAGGGGGTTGTTGAATGTGGAAGTATTTTGGTGGAAATCCATTGTCAAATTCAGCAGATTGAGTGGCTTGATCTCTGCTTTCATCTATCTTGAAACTAAACTTAGCTTTTATTATTTCTCTTTTTCTTTTCTTTTTACTATTCTTCATGGCCTGTAGTTGTAATTCCACAAAAAGGAATAGGAAAATTTTATATTTATATATATATATATACACACACACATATACAGTTATATTATTATATATATAGTAAAATATATACTTATATCTAGTTATATATATATAATTATACATACATGTGTATATGGCAATGTATTTTGATGTTGTGGTGCATGTTTGGTGTTATGTAAACTGTTGTTTCAGTTTGCACAGTTCTGGAAGTTATTTCTGAACACATTAATTTTCTAATTCACTCCTAAATTTTGTGCTCCTATATACCAGGATACTTCATATCTCCTACATTTTGAGGAGACATCACAAGAGTAAATCCTCATATTGCTTATCCCAACCTTAATTACAATATACTGCATGAGAAATATTACTTTGGAGTGATTTTGTTTCTTGGTCTTTTTTTCTCATTCCAGAGAAAATATTTGCTTAAGTGATATAAACCATCTGTTGCTTATAAAATACCTTTAAGCTATTGTTTTAAAGATTCATGCCTTTTAGTGTTTTTCTATTTATTTCCTGCTGATATGAACATGTATCCTGGCAGGCAATATCTTCAGTGGATATGAGCATATTCATATTGAACATTTAATCCAGAAAGTATGCAGATAGTAAGTACAATGAACATCTGTGAGGGCTAGATAGGTTTTTTATATTTGTGGAGAGCTCATTCCCAGGCTGTAATCTGCATGATGAGTCCAGTTATTCCTGTTATGTGAGTCTTTGAAGTAGATTCTATTATGGGAGAGGTCTGAAGATGGAGCATTAATTACCTTATTAGTTTGTATTTCAGATATGTGGGAAAATATTACTTGTGAGAATTTCAGTACCATGCAAGGTATTCATGGAAAAGTGATGATCTTGTATGTTTTAAGATTGATACTCATCAAGTGCATTGTGGGAAGATGTTCCCACCTTGGAAGTGTCCACATACAGAACTGTAACTGATACTTTACTATTGCGCATTAGTGCTTAGATAACAGTTAATAGCAACTGATAATTGTGAATCAGAACAGTGCCGTATTTGTCTACTAGAAATAAGTAGACACTGGCTCGTGTTTTCTCTGAATACATCAGGTGGACAGGAAACTGGTCTGATGTGTTCTTTTTTTAAAGCATTTTAAAATGTTCAGTTGCCCTTTTCCAGGCAGTTACCTTAAGGTCAGATAAGGCTAGCATAGAGAGGTGCTAAGATAATTCAAGTTAACATAAATTGGTAAATAAATTATGGATAAGATTTAGATGTAGGCACCTGAAAGTGTCCTAGAGATCACATGGTTTAATCCTTCATTACTTTGGGCACCTAATTCATTTTTAAAACCTAGTGTTACAGGTTAGTGCTTTCACTGCCCCAAATTCACAAAGTCCTAGGTTCAATCCATACCATTACTAAACAAAATGTTAGAAAATAAAATACTTACAGGATGATGTAACCTAAGTTGAGGCAGATTCAGTACTAAGCCCCTTGTTCATTAAAGTGCCCAGAGCAGAGGACAGACTTGACAAATGACCAAGTAGACAAAAGCTGAACAGGTTGAGGAGGCCTCTTTAAGAACTCCTGTTAAGAGTTGTCAATTCTTCCCATTCTTCTCACAAACAATAACAGTTTTGAGACAGTCGTTATCTGTGAGATTTTTTTTTTATTTGTTAGCGAAATAATTGTATGCTTAAAAGTTTGTACACATATGAAGTTGTTTGGTCGTCAAGTGGGTCCCCTAACAATTGGAGTGGGGGTGGTCTTTGACCTGTTGCCTGCCTTTGGATCCCTTTCTCCTAGCAGGGCTGCCTTGTCTAGCCTGAGAGGATGAGAAGACACTTAGTCCTGATGTGACTTGATGTTCCAGGGTGGGTTGGTGGGGGTGGAACATGGAGGAAGTGGGTGGGAGGGTAGTACTTGGAGGAGAGGAAGGAATAGGGCTGCAATTGGGATATAAAATGAGCAAATAAATTAATAAAAAGGTTTGGGGCTGGAGAGATGGCTCAGCAGTTAAGAGCACTGGCTGCTCTTCCAGAGGTCCTGAGTTCAATTCCCAGCAACCACATGGTGGCTCACAACCATCAACAATGTGATCTGATGCCCTCTTCTGGTTGTAGATGTTCATGCAGATAAAACACCCACACATTACCATACATTAAATAAATAAATAGAAAAAAAATAGAAAAAATAAATAAAAATTTGTAGAGAGCTGCGACGTGCCGCGCCCTAAAGATGGCACCGGTTTCCACCTTCCACCAGCCTGACGGTGAGTGCTCTCGGTGGTAAACAAGTCCATATTTGGCTAAGACCGCTGATCTGGCTTGCTTCCGCATATGTGGGCCTCTAAGATAGCACCACGTGGCTTTACTTGATTGGCTGTTCATATAGTACTTAGCCTGTGGGTTGGGTCTGCCCGGGCATTCGGAAGACTGTTTTCAAGGGACCTGAATAAACTGCTTGAGAAGAGCTTTTGCGAGTTGCGTCATCCTTGCTGGTCGAGGGGGACGCGACAAGTGGTGGCCCGTACGGGGACCCAGAAAAGACTCAGAACTCCTGCAGTCAGGGGCAGTGCACTGGTAAGTTCCCAGGGTAAATTGGGACAATAAAGTTTCGCGGAAATAGAGAACAAAAGGTAAAGTTTCGCGGAGATTGCGAACAAAAAGGTTAAAGTTTCGCGGAGATTGTGAACAAAAGGTAAAGTTTCGCGGGGAAACTGCAAACCGAAAGTAAATTTTTAATCATGGGATTGTCTCAGTCACATCCAATTTTTCTGGCTCTTCAGGAGCTACTTTTAGCTAGGAATTTGAAACTTAAGAAGTCTACCCTAGAGAGATTTTTGAATGAATGCGACTCCGTGGCTCCGTGGTTTGCGGTGTCTGGGAATCTTACGGTATCCTGCTGGGACAAATTAGGCAGAGACTTGGATTTTGCTTGGGAGCAAGGTACTCTGAAGCATGGAGTAAGACCGATTTGGAAGATGGTGAGGAGTTGTTTAGAAGATCAGAGATGCTGTAACGCAATCAAGGAGGGAGAATCAACCTTGGAACTGCTGCAAGGGGAAAGATCTGAGCAGGCAGACAGTGAAAAGGGAAGCAACAAAGGCGAAAGATCTGAGCAGGCAGAAAGTGAAAAGGGAAGCAAAAAGAAGGTCCCTCTCTATCCCGATCTTAGAGATTTTAGAGATTTTGAGGACTCAGAAGGCACGGATTCTGAAGGGGAGCTACACGCTCTAATAGAACAGTTAGAGAGGACTGCTATTAGAAAAAGGGAAAAGAAAAAGGTAAAAGAGAAAGACACGTTGGCAGCAGTCAGTGTAAGTGAAGCTGTTGCCGCGGCGCCTTCAGACACGTTGGCTGCGGTCGGTGTAAGTAAAGCCGTTGCCGCGGCGCCTTCAACTCCCCCTCCATATCCAGAAGCCATTCAGATAGATCAGCCTGTTCAGTCCCTGAAAGTAGGGAGATCTTTCTGCCCGGGGATGTGGACACAAGTAAGAACAGAATTACATTTTGCCTATCCAGTATACCAAGACCCACAAGGGAACAGGTACGAGGAACTGCTTGATTTTAAGGTAGTTAAATCCCTTGCAGAGTCGGTTCGTACCTATGGTATTACCGCTTCTTTTACATTGGCTCAAGTGGAAGCATTAAGCAGACATTGTATGACTCCGAGTGATTGGAGTGGCCTGGCCCGCGCCTGCTTAAGTCCAGGGCAATACTTAGACTGGAAAGCTTTTTTGATTGAGTATGCCACTGAGCAAGCAGCCATTAATCAGAGAGATGGAAATCCAGCCTGGGATAGAGATATGCTGCTTTGGCAGGGGAGATTTGCCAACCAGCAGATAGGATATCCCAATCAGGTTTATGAGCAAATAAACCAGATAGCTATCAAGGCTTGGAGATCTCTTCCTAATAAAGGGGAGGTGAGTGGGAACTTAACTAAGATTCTACAGGGCCCCATGGAGCCCTTTTCAGACTTTGTGGCACGACTGGTGGAAGCGGCAGGGAAGATTTTTGGTGACCCGGATGCTGCCATGCCACTAATAAAACAGTTAGTTTATGAGCAATGCACCAAAGAGTGTAGAGCCGCTATCACCCCTTACAAGAACAAAGGGCTAGAAGCCTGGATGAAAGTGTGTAGAGAACTTGGAGGGCCGTTAACTAATGCTGGTCTTGCTGCTGCGGTAGTACAGTTGACCAGAAAAGGTGGAGGAAGTTCAGGAGTTTGTTTTAAGTGTGGCAAGATGGGACACTTTAAAAGACAGTGCCCCGGGGGAAGGAGTACAGAAAGTACAGGAAGTGTAAAACGCCCCAGGCGGCTGGGGTTATGCCCAAAATGTAAAAAAGGGAACCATTGGGCTAATGAATGCCGTTCAGTGACAGACATCCATGGCCAGCCTTTGACTCAAGGTTATGGTGGCGCTCATCCAAAAAACGGACAGCGGGGCCCACGACCCCAGGGCCCACAAATATATGGGGCAGTAGAGAATCAGGACAAAGAACAGAATCAAGAGAGATGGCCAACCCTCCACCACCTGAGAGACTGTGGAGAGCCACTACAGGCTCAGCAGGATTGGACCTCTGCTCCACCACCAGACTCGTATTAACGCCCCAAATGGGGGTCCAGTTAATTGAAACAGATTTTAAAGGACCCCTTGAACCTGGTACAGTTGGTTTGCTGTTAGGGAGGTCATCATCAGCCTTGAGAGGACTTATTGTCCATCCTGGAGTTATAGATCCAGATTATACAGGAGTGGTTAAGATCATGGTAGCCTCCCCCCGTGGTATAACAGCTATCTCTCCTGGGGATAGAATTGCTCAGTTGATCATGTTGCCGAGCTTACATGATTGCTATGCAGCAAAGGATCAAGAGAGAGAGAGAGAGGAAAAGATGGTTTTGGGTCCACGGGCACGGATCTGACTTTTCTCTCCTTGTATTTGGACCAACACCCCATCTTGGAGTTAAAAGTTGATGGTAAAAAGATCCTGGGCCTTTTGGAAACTGGGGTTGATAGGAGTATCATAGCAAAGAAAGACTGACCTTCAGGTTGGCCCATACAAGCCTCTTCTCAAACACTTCAAGGCCTGGGTTATGTTAAGACTCCAGATATGAGTGCAAGATTATTAAAGTGGCAGGACCAAGAAAACCACTCAGGAGAAATGCAGCCATATGTACTTGAGCTCCCTATCTCCCTTTGGGGAAGAGACCTTTTAAAGGATATGGGATTTAAATTGAGTAATGATTATTCTGATTCAGCCTAATGTATGATGCAAGATATGGGATATGCTCCAGGCTTTGGAATAGGAAAATATTTACAGGGGCGGAAGAGTCCCATATCTATGCAGCAAAGACAAAAGAGACAGGGCCTGGGTTTTTCCTAGGGGCCACTGAGGAGGGCATTCCCATAACTTGGACGACGGAGGACCCAGTATGGGTTCCTCAGTGGCCACTTTCCTCTGTAAAATTGAATGCAGCCAAAGAGTTGGTGGATGAACAGATGTTTTAAAGCATATAAAGCCATCTGTATCTCCCTGGAATACACCTATCTTTGTCGTTAAAAAGAAATCTGGAAAATGGAGATTATTGCATGACCTGCGTGCCATAAATCAACAAATGCAGATCATGGGCCCAGTGCAACATGGCTTGCCGCTTTTATCATCCTTGCCAGCCTCATGGCCCATAATAGTTATAGATATAAGGGATTGTTTTTTCTCCATCCCTTTGTGTGCCAAAGATAGTGAGAGATTTGCATTTACTGTTCCATCCTGTAACCATGAGGAACCTGATCAGCGGTTTGAATGGGTAGTATTACCCCAGGGCATGGCAAACAGCCCCACTATGTGCCAACTATATGTGGGGGAAGCCATTGCTCCCTTGAGAAAGAATTTTCCAGATTTGAGATGTGTTCATTATATGGATGATATCTTACTGGCAGCTAAGAGTGAACAAATGTTAGATCGGGCCTATGAAGAATTAGTTCAATTATTAAAAAAGAAAAGGTTGTTTATTGCTCCTGATAAGGTTCAAAAGGAAAATGTGGTTGATTATTTAGGAGCGAAGGTTGGACCTGAAAAGATAATACCTCAAAAGATTGAGATAAGAAAAGATAATTTAAAGACTTTAAATGATTTTCAAAGGTTGTTAGGAGATATCAATTGGGTAAGAGGCTATTTAAAGCTACCAAACTATGAAATAAGACCCCTATATGATATTTTGAAAGGTGATTCAGCACTTAATTCTCCTAGGCAATTAACAGTAGAGGCAAGAAAAGCTTTATGTAAAGTGGAAGAAAGGTTGCAGAGTGCCTTCCTAAAGAGATGGCAGCAAGGACAGCCCATTGCATTGTGCATACTTGCCACCTATGGTCAACCTACAGGATTGTTATGGCAGGACGGACCATTATTATGGACCTATTCAAAGATTTCTCCAAAAAAATCCATAGAACATTATCCCACTGCAGTTGCTGCTTTATCCTTAAATGGTATCCAACAATGCTTGCAGTCTTTTGGAGTTGCTCCTGCCAGTATAATAGTGCCCTATTCCAGTCATCAAATTAAGATTTTGTGTGGCACTGTAGATGACTGGGCAATATTGCAATGTAGCTTTGAAGGAGTGATTGATAACCATTATTCTAAGCATCCATTGCTATCATTTTTTAAGGAGCACCCAGTGATATTTCCTAAGGTTACTTCAGTAGTACCACTTCAAGGGTCACCAAATGTGTTTACTAATGGCTCAAAGACAGGCTGTGGAGCCTATTTGATAGAAAGACAAGAGCCCGTGTTATGCCAATTTCAACCGGGCTCCCCCCAAATAGTAGAGTTGAAAATAGTAATTGAGGTGTTTAAAAGATGTCAATTTGCATTCAATTTGATTTCAGATTCAGTCTATGTGGTCAATGCAGTGAAAGTATTAGAATTGGCAGGTCCTATTAAGAATAGTAGTACTGCCGGGTGTTGGTGGCGCACGCCTTTAATCCCAGCACTTGTGAGGCAGAGGCAGGCGGATCTTTGCGAGTTCGAGGCCAGCCTGGTCTACAAAGCGAGTCCAGGTCAGCCAGAGCTGTTAAACAGAGAAACCTTGTCTCGAAAAACCAAAAAAAAAAAAAAAAAAAAGAATAGTAGTACTGTATGTGCCTTGTTACAAGAGTTACAAGTTTTAATCTGGCAGAGAAAAAGGTGTTTTTATATTCAACATATCAGAGCACATACAGGATTACCTGGACCATTAAGTGAGGGTAATGATAAAGTTGATCAATGGACCAGGATGGAATGCATTTTTTGGAGCTCATTCCTGGACCAAGCCAGACAGTTTCACCAATTATTTCATGTAAATGCAAAAACTCTACAGCAAAAATTCCATTTGTCTAGAGCAGATGCTAGACAAGTGGTTTTAGACTGTCCTCAGTGTGTGATTCATCATCATCCTCCCAGTGTGGGAGTGAATCCTAGAGGTTTGATGCCACTCAAAATCTGGCAAATGGACGTTACCCACATTTCAGAGTTTGGAACATTAAAATATATTCATGTATCTGTGGATACCTGCTCAGGTATCATACATGCTACACCTATGAGTGGAGAAAAGGCTCGCAATGTCATAGGGCATTGCTAAGAAGCCTGGGCTGCATGGGGAAAACCACAGCAGCTGAAAACGGACAATGGACCAGCCTATACGGCACAGTCCTTTGTCTCCTTCTGCAACCAGATGGAGGTACAGCTTAATCACGGATTGCCATATAATCCTCAAGGACAAGGAATTGTGGAGCGTGCTCATCGCACCTTGAAAGAATGCTTGCAAAAACAAAAAGGTGGAATAGGCCAAGGCCGTACCCCCAAGGGGAGAATGTCTTTAGCCTTATTTACTTTAAACTTTTTCAATTTGGATGCTCAAGGCCGCTCAGCAGCGGACAGACATCAGGATTCTCATGGTCCACCTAAAGGCATGGTGAAGTGGAAGGATATTTTGACAGGCTCTTGGCGGGGGCCTGACCCCGTGCTAACATGGGCGAGAGGGTCTGTTTGTGTTTTTTCCTCAGGATCAACAAGATCCAGTGTGGGTGCCTGAACACCTTGTGAGGAAGATTCGTCATGAAGACCTTCCTAGGGATCCTGGTGATAGTAGCAGTGAGTATGTCAGGAATGACCGAGCCGAGATGGGGGATCCTGTCGATATTCCCAAAGCCGATGCCGGTCAGACATGATGCAACTGTGTTTCCACGCTTATTTAGCAGTAATAGAAGCCTAGGCTTACCTTACTTTCCCTTTGATGATCAGAAAAGCCCTATAGAGGGTAATAGAAATGTCAGCTTGAAAGGTAGTCTGTGCTTTTTAATGAGCTTCAATAGGTCAGATGATACAGAATGCATTAAATTGTCTCAGCAGTCAACAGATTTTTTAACCACAACTGAGGTTTGGGGGTAGGAGTGGTGGTTTGTTTTCAGGCAATGGTTCTCGCCTTGAAGGATGGTGGCCCACACGAGTCTCTGACCGGGACCCCCCCCAGACAGCCACGCTGGGCACCTTTTTGTAGAGGATCCACAGGAGAGGAAGGACCTTTTCCCTGGACTGGATGTCAGGATCGCAGAGCAGTTTGGGTTCAACAAAATTATTTTTCTTTTAGCCCCATGATTAGTAATATAGTAAATAAGTCTTGTACAGGAATGCTTGATATATCTACTAGGGATCCTCAACAGACTGCCACTAATCCTTTTGATTTGTGGCTTTTGTGTGGGGTAAATGGAAGTTGCATGGACTTGGGACCTGTCATTATGCTTGGGGGAGGAATTTATCAAAGAGGTAATTTTTCCCTAGGGTCTGCTACCAAATTGTATTTTTCTAGCAGTAGTGGCTCTGGTACTTGGAATTCTTCATTTCATTCTTACCGCAATAAGACCTTTTCAGCCTCGCCAGTGTGTCTCTGGCCTCCTTTTCTGTGGATTGTAAGTAATGGGAGTGCATCCTTGGGTGAAGTTAGTATGCACTCCGGACACATGCTTTTATGCCCTATGCTGGAATGCCACAGCCTTTCCTGTGGCTGTGGTGACTAGAGTGCCTCGATATGTACCAGTTCCTGTAGAGGCCCCTAATACCATGATGCTATTCAGGTTTAAAAGAGATTTTGGCATCACTGCAGCTATTGTTACTGCCATCACTATTGCTGCTGTGGGAGCTACTGCCTCAGCTATTGCCTTGTCTAGTTCTATACAGACTGCCAATGCCCTGAATTACATCTCAGCCACTGTAGCACAGGCATTGGATACTCAGACCTCTATGAATTCTCATCTCAAAGGAGGCCCTATGATAGTTAATCAGCGCATAGATTTAATACAAGAACAGATTGATTCTCTTTGGCAACTAGCACATTTGGGGTGTGAGTGGAAAATGCAAGGTTTGTGTGTTACTTCCGTGCAGTATCAAAATTTTACAAAGGCTGCTAATTTGTCTAGACAATTGTCAAAGTTCCTCTTACAGGATTGGTCGGCTGAATTTGAAAATAAGATGAGAGAGCTGAGAGCAACAATCGTCCACATCAACTCCACTCGGGTGGATCTGAGCCTGGCCACTGGTTTGACTTCCTGGATACAGACGGCTATGGATCATCTTAAGGAGTGGGCGGGTGTAGGCTCTTTGGCGATACTGATGATACTAGCCTCTCTGGTTTGCCTATGGTGCATCTACAAAATGAGAGCCACACAAAAGCGTAATGCAGCCATGATTATACAGGCCCTTGTTGCCATTGAGGCGGGCCAGTCCCCTCAGGCATGGCTCGCTGCCATGAAGCCTTAAATCTTCACTGAGCATAGTCCCTGCCCACTGAGGTATTCGTTCCATGGATATTAGGGTCTGGCAAGTCAATGACGGAGTAGACGGGTAAGTCTCGGCCACCTAAGACAGGGCATTTCCGAGTGGGGAGGCTGACCCAGAGACGGGTAAGAGTTTGAGCACCGCCCTCCTACAGGCTCAGGCCCACCGTGAGATCCCCAGATAGGGGGATTATGAAACCTTTCCAGGGACTTCTATCTACTTTAGTAAAAAATAAAAAAGGGGGAACTGTAGAGAGCTGCGATGTGCCGCGCCCTAAAGATGGCACTGGTTTCCACCTTCCACCAGCCTGACGGTGAGTGCTCTTGGTGGTAAACAAGTCCATATTTGGCTAAGACCGCTGATCTGGCTTGCTTCCGCATACGTGGGCCTCTAAGATAGCACCACGTGGCTTTACTTGATTGGCTGTTCATATAGTATTTAGCCTGTGGGTTGGGTCTGCCCGGGCATTCGGAAGACTGTTTTCAAGGGACCTGAATAAACTGCTTGAGAAGAGCTTTTGCGAGTTGCGTCATCCTTGCTGGTCGAGGGGGATGCGACAAAAATTTATAGGAAGAGAAGCTTTAGGTTTTAAGAAATATATATGATTGGTTAATATGAATATATAATGTATTATGATCATACTCATCCCCTTTATATTCTGGTATCCTTCTTTTCTTTCTGAATCTGTTTTTCCTTCTTTGTTCCCCAGTGGGTAAGCTATTAGAAAAAATGAGCAACCCCCACTCTCCCCCCTCCAATTAACAGCCATTGTGTTCACACAAAGTAGTGTGGCCTCATTGGCTCCTCATGGGGAAGGAACTTGGCCCCATGGGCTCCTCCTTGGAAGGGGTAGGACCTCATATGCTCCTCCTCTATCTGCTATGTATTCTGTTTTTCCATATTTCTTGCTTCCTAATTGATATTAGGCACTGAAATCAGTATTGAGAACTGTCCTCAAGCTGAAGAAGCCTTGTTCCTGGACATAACTGAAGGATAAATCAGAAGATGGTGATCTTGCTGCTGTTTGTTTTGTGCTGGTTTCAGATCCTTACATGTATTTATGAGAATAATATTGTAAATTTCCACTGAATGTTTCAATTTTTGCTGCATGGAAAATTCATAGTTTATTTATTGTTGAATTAGGAGGTAATGATCCTGCTGAAGACATTAATGATACATAGCTAGAGTTACCAAGCACACAAGCGCTCTGCTGTCAAGAATATTCCCTAAAAGAATAAATCCAATAAGAAAATAAGTAACTTACCTCATGGGACATTTTGGTTTTCCCAATACCAAAGTAAAAAGTAATTTAAGATTTTATCATTCACAAGCTTGCTATAAACAAGAAAAAACAAAAATATATCCAAGGAACAGAGAAATTATCTTTCGAATGAAACTCCATTTTCTACAGATATATGGCCATCAAAACTAGAGCCTGTATAAAGATCTGCAGGAAGCAGACAGAATGTTTTGGGATGGATAATACACACTCTTGATCCACTCCATTATTCATGTTTAATAATTATTAATTAATTTCATTAATTAGCTGTTTAAGTAGTTCAATGTTCAGTTAAACTTAAGATGCTATTTTCTAGTGTATATGCAAGGTCCTGTGACTGTGTGTGTTCACATTAGTTGTACATGGTAATGGCTCTGAAATTATGGTGGCCAGAGTTTTGTGTCAGGTGTCTTCTATTGCTCTTCACCTTAATGTTGGAAACAATGGCTCTTCTGTAACCACAGCTCTATGATTGGCTAGATTGGTTGCACAGAAAGCCTCAAGATACACATTCTTCCTCCTCCAGAATTCTGCCCACCTTTGGATGTAGGTGCTTGGAATCTAAAATCAGGTCCTCTTGCATATGTAACAGGTATGTTAGAGACTCTGCTATGATTCCATCCTCATTTTAAAATTATCTAACTATAAAAATATAATCAAAATATGATCAATGTCTATTTAGCAACAATATTTCCAATTATTCAAAAAAAATTCAGAGAAGTTTCCAAGAGCTACTTGTCCTCAAGCTGACCATGGTGAGATCCAGAAGACAATGCCCTGGATGAATAGTGCTTCAAAAATCTATATAATATGTGTAAATAGAAGGCTTAAATATCACATGAAAATAACTAGATGTTATAGCTGGATGGTTGAATTGGTGTTTTCTTATATATTATATATTGCTTCACTTGACACTATGAAGAAAGTTTAATAATCAACTTGTAGAGTGCTTTCTATATTTCCAAGGCAGCACAGGGTAGGGTATCACTTACATTTATAATGAAAATACACAAAGGTAAATGTAAAACTAATTGGGTTATAGTCAAGATTACATGGTGCTCTCAAACAAAATGCCATCAGTCCTTAAGCCTTGCTGAGAGGTATTATCCAGGGCTATTATCAGGGTTAGTGGGATTGTACCCCTTCTATGCTGGGATTTTCAAAATTCTAAGTCTAGAACTTTGAAAAATGTCATTTCATCTCTTTGTTCATTTTACCTTTTTTTTTTTCAGTGATCGTGATTTTGATTTTATTGGTGATTATTTTCTGGATTTTATCAGTTGTTTTTATCACTGTTATGAGAAAATTCCATACAAAATCAACCTTAGGATGGAAGGTAATATTTTTCAGGCATGAAAGGTAGCCTGTCATATGCCATCAGCAGTTAGAAAGCAGAAGGTAGCCAATGCCTCCATTCAACTTACTTTTTCCTTTTTTTGAAGTCTAATATCCCACCAATAGAATGGTACTGCCTACTCCAGGGTGGGTTTTCCATCTTTAGTTAACCCTTTGTGCACAGGGATAGTCAGTCATGTATGTCTCCTAGGCTATTCTAAATCCCATCACTTTTACAATCAAGAGTGGCCATCGCAGGTGTCATGTGATTGCTATCGTATGTGGCTATGGGTATAGGTTTGAGAAGCTTGTCATTTTCCACCACAGAGCTTTATTCTTATGTATAACCCATTCTGTCACTGTCTAGTTGTCTTCCTATGTCTGTGTGAATACATGATATCTTACAGTGGTACTTTTACTCATGTATGTAAATGTTTGTATACATAAACATAAATAATGGCATACCCAAATACATGTGCTCAACTGATAGAAGTAGTCTTGCTATGTTCTAGTGACAAGAGGGACAGGACCCTCTTTTATCCTGATACTTTTCCCTTTGTAGAATTATCCTACATTTATTTTGTCTTTCAGTGATAAATGCCTCAAGTGCTGTTGAGGGCATTCCTGCCCTTAATGAATTTATGGTCAAATATAGTTTATATATATGAAAAGGCAGGGCCTGAATTCACTGTCAATAGCAGTTTATGGAATTCCAGAGGAGCACTGTGGTTTTAAAATCACTGAAATCTATTGACAATCCTATTTTTGTTTTTGCCTGAGTATGTATGTATGGTGTGCATGCATATGTATATGCTTGTTCAATGGTACTGACCATTGTGTTTGTGATTGCAAGTGCATGTGTGTGCTGGATCGGCAGGCATGTCATGAATGTAAAGGCACTAAGTTAATGTCATGTGGATTTTTCATTGTTTTTTTTTTTGCTTTTTGTTTTTATTATGTAAGTTTATCTCACTGACTGCAGAGCTCTCCAATTTTGATTACTTTAGCTAATCAATTTGTCCCACAAATCTTCTATCTCTGTCTCCTGAGTGCTGACATTACCAACTGCTCTTATGCTTTCTGATTTTTCTGCTCATGCTGGGTATCCGAACTCAGGTCCTCATGGTTGGAATCCACCAACCCATCTCCCAACCCTGACAATGGCTCTTTATTAGCACAACCTTATGATACAGGGTGGAATAAACTGAAATACTCTGTTAACCCATATCTCTATCAAAAGAGGGAAACAATAATTAAACTATGAGAAAATGAGAGGACATTTTTATTTATCGGAAGAAATATTTACATGGATATGAACGCTAACTAAACAAGTGCTTCATCACCTTAGACCCACTCATCTTCATCTTAGTTGTCATTCATCTGCTCCATTGTCATTCATCTGCTCCATAGTCATTGGGAATCGTGATCTCATGTCTGCTATTCACTTGCTACTTCCATTTTTGGTAACAATTCTGTTACAGATTACTTATAGTAGTTGGTAATTTCTTTACCTTGAAAATTACTTTTTCTTATGTTTTCAGACTTATTTCTTACTTTATATTTTTTCAGTCTTCAACTATGCTATTAACCAAAATGAATATACATGCCTTGATTGACAAACTACTGATACCTTTGATACTAACACCTTTGATTTCTGTAATTATGAATTTCTTTTTAATAGCCTACAATGATTAGATCCATTCTCATGGTAAATACAGATAACAAAGTCTATTTAATCTTCTCAAATATTTCAAGTCAAGAAAAAAATCTTACTATTTCTGACACTAGTTAGATATTTTGCACAATGAAATAGATATAGGTATAAACTACTCTCTATATAAAATTAATATTTCATAAAATATTTTTCTGTTTTGTATTTAGTTTATTTCTGAGGGTTTTGTCCCAGTGTGCTTCCATGATTTCATTCCTGAAGAGCTACATTCAAAATTTCCACATTATAAAGATCTCAAAACAGCTGTGGTAGGCAATCTGACCCTAAAAAGGGGGGAGGGGACAGACAGAGCCCCTCCTGACACACTGGAAACATCTATTTAATCAGTGGCAAGGAAACAAACAATTAACTTTAAAGGTAAGTGGCGATATAATAGTGCACTTTGAAGGACAAAGCCCTCGTGGCATTACTCCTCAAGCTGGGTGCAAAGTTGAACATCCACACAAAGTAAAAATAACTGTCTATAAAATGCCATCTCTAAGGTGGTGGAGCAGAAGAGGAAGAAGGTAATGTTGACCAACATGCGGAAGACATGAGCCCAAGCTGAAGCAGGCAGAGTGAAAGCCTTTAACCACAGTCCTGTGTACAGATGGCACCAGCATTTGCCATTCCTCAAAGAGAGGAAGCATAGAAGAGCCTTCCTCTCATAGATATAGGACACAAATGCATCTGTCTGAATGTATTTATGGAAGGCCTGGAGAAGCAAGGCTGCTGTAATTATTGTCACAACTACCCGTGGAGTGGAAAGGTTGTATTTGTTTTCTTAGGTTATTGTAAAGTGCACATTAGTAATCAGAGACAGTCCCTTTAGGTAAACACTAATCTCATCATGTATGTATAAACATAGATTTAGCCATTTGTAGAAGTAAGTTTATTATTCAGCTAAATAGGGAATTTGCTGCTCCTATCAGTGCAGCATGAGGAGAAGTACTCATCTTATGTTTGGGAGGCTCTCAGTTAAGACAATATACAGTACAGAAAAGATCACTTTATAAGATTCATTAAATGTGGGCTTTTGAAAACTAATCCTGGTCTCAGTCAGAACAGAAGTAACACTATTCTCTCTGGATTTATGGATGAACTTAAGCTCACCTCTGTCTTCACAATTCCATTTCTTGCTTGTGAAGGAAAAAAAAGAAAATAGTGGTATCACATTAATAATAGAGTTTGATGATTTGCAATGGTGGGAAGCAATTTCTGTCCATGTTTACATTTAAACTGTGTATTACTTACTTTTCTATTGCTGTAGGAATCACCATGACCAAGGGAGCTTATAAAAGAAAGTATACTTCAGGGCTTACATTACAGAGGGTGAGTCTATGACATCATGGTGGGAGCATGGAAGAAGGCAGGTGGGCATGCTCTGGAAGCTGGGCGGGTGCAGGCAGACAGTCAAACAGAGACAGAAAAACAGACAGTCAGAGACAGAGGAACAGAGAAAGTGTTAACTGTGAGTGATAATGGCTTTCAAAACCTCAAAGTCAGTCTCCATTGACATACTCCCCCAACAAATCTATACTTACTAATCCTTCCCTAACAGTTTCATGAATTGGGGAGCAAGTATTCAAGTTCATAAGCCTATCCTATGCAGGAGATGCTCATTTGAACCACCACATTTTACTTCCTGCTTCCCATAGGGTTGTGGCCATATCATAATGCAATATGCATTTCATCCAATTTCAAGAGTGCCAATATCCTTTGATTCTCAACTAGTTTAAAAATCCAAAAATCTCTTTTGAGATTCAAAGCAATCTCTTAATTACAATCCTCCATAATAGATGTAACTTAATGCAACAAATAAACATAATAATAATAATAATAATAATAATAATAATAGAAATAAACTAAATACTTCCAACCTATAATGGTACAGAATATGCATTACCATTCCAACAGGAAGTAATAGAAACACACTGGAAAAATACTGGACAAAGCAAGACTGAAACTCAGCCGGGAGAACTTCAAATCCTGTAGCTCTATGTCCACTGTCAAAAGTCTTCACCGCTCTTAGGATCTCAGAATCCTTCCAGATTTGCTGAATACTACAGGCTTATTTCCTTGGGCTGGTTCCACTACCTGTTTACAGATCTTTTGGCAGACATCCCATGACACTGGCACCTTCAATATCCTAGGGACTCCAACATAGCTCAGGCTTCACTTTCACAGTTTCACACAGTGTCTTTGCCAGGGTTCCATGCCAGCACTTCCTAGGCACAAGCCTGGCTTCAGCCACTTTCATCAACCATGAAGGAAGATTTCATAACCCTTTTGCTCTTGCATCCTTCCTGACTCATAAAGCCACATGGCCAATGCTGGCAAGTTCAGTCACCTGCTTGGAATGGGACCTGGTACCTCCTTGAATTACATTTGCATAAGTTTTGATTTGTTGTTGCTTTTAGAAACAGATAATTCCTTGGACTTACTCTTTTCACAAGTTTCAGAAATAGCTGAGGAGTAGCTCACTCCTCCCTAGGGCACTGTAGTTTGTACTCTTTCTTCCGTGTTTCCTCATCTCTTTCAGAACAAATCAAGATTCCAGCATCCAATTCCTAGATACACTCTTTCTCCTCAAACTGTACAATTTGTATTTTTTTTAACCACACTTGCTGTTTTTCCATTGTAGATCTGCATACAAGATCTACCAAGATGTGAAAATGTCAATATTAGGTGATCTTGAAATCACCTTTATCAATAAAATTAGTCCAAAACTCTTCAGTTCTTAGGACAGGGACAAAATGAAGCCTCATTATTTGGCAAAATATCACAAGAATTGTCTGTAGCCCAGCTGTTAATATTGTTCTCCTCTGAAACCACTTAAGCTAGGCCTCAATAATTCACATTGCTGTCTCCACTACTGTCTTCAAATCCCCTCTAGAATGGCCCAAAGTTTCAAAGTCTTCCACATTCCTCCACAAAACAAAGCATATTCAGAACATTCAGAGCAATATTTCCACACCTTGTAATAATTTCAGTATTAGTTACTTTTCTATTGCTGTAACAGATCACCACACCCAAGTCAACTTAGAAAAGAAAGCATTTAATTTGGTGCTTAAATTTCAGAAAGTGGGTCTGGGACCATCATGTGGGAGCAGCTTGATAGGGATGTTGTTGGATCAGTGAAACTGAAACTGTGTTAAAAAATATATTTATTCATTAATATAAACTGTTATGTTAGGCCTACAGAACAGCCAGTGTGGCCTGACAGGAGACCTGTAGATCAGGGACAACTGTTGGGCCCATATAATAAATATCCTAAGATCTTTCAATGTTTCAATATGTAGGCCTTAGCTGAGTCTCAACTAGTTCATATAAATTAACCCAACCAACTATTCTCAATCCGCCATGTGGCTTGCTGTACCTTCAGAGCTCATAGAGCTCACACCAAGAAGTCTTTCTGCTTCCAAATCTTCTGGCAGAAAAGGAGCTCACTCTGTATCTTTCCAGGATTCCTTAGTTCCTTCCAGGAAGTCCTGCCTTCCTATACTCCTTCTTCCCAGCTAATTGGCTATCAGTGACTTTTATTATCCAACCACAGAGTACCTCAGAAACCCGATCTCAGAGCATTGTAATCAGCCTCTGAAAACCATGTACAAGACCTTTCTCTGAGAGCTTACAGCTGTCACACACACAAGCAGGAGGAAAGAGGAAACTGATTGGGAGGGGTGCGGGCATTTAAAACCTCAAAGCCTGTCCCCCAAGGAAACACCTCCTCCAACATGGACACAATTTCTAATCCTTCTGCGACAGTCTAATCTACTGAGGATGGAGTATCGAGCATATGAGCATGAGGCTCTGTGACCCCTTAGCAAGTAAGCTTCAGGAAGTCATTGTATTCCTCTTGAAGAAAGTGCTCATGATCTTAGTGGTTTGGGATGGATCCTAGAGGTAAGCGCTGAAGATAAAAAAGACAAGGAATCACTGTTTAGTCTAAAACTGTATAATGAACCTGAAAGATTTAGTAAAGAAAAGGGGAGATTATAGGTGGATTTTCTCTTTTTTAAAAAAATATTCTAAACACTTTAGAAAATTGAGTTACTCTTAACAATGAAACTAGGAACATAAAGGAATTGAAGTGTGGTGCTAAACCTCTGAAAGACAAGTTAAAAGATCTGAAAATTGGTTCAAAAAGGAGCTGATATTGAAAATAAAAATAAGATTCTCACATTTCTTTCTTTCAGATGCCTTTGAAATTCAGAATGTTGCTGTAGTGGACAAGAATATTAACAATTGGCATGCAAACTGTGTTGGTATAATAAGAAATATCAAAACTCTCATTTTGGTAATCAGAGCTGGAGTCACAGAGGACAGCCCTGCTTGAAGCCCATTAACACATCGTAATAACAACCACCTGATGTAATGAAAACAAATGAATTGCAAAGAAACAGAAAGTGTGAGAATAGGTCATTACTGTTCCAGCTAATGAGGAGCAGACTATCCTTGGTGTCCCAGGTTCCAAAGGAAGTTTTTAGTCCACTGAGGGTGTTTTATACCAGAAACCATTTCATTGTTCACAATTTCTCCTTGGAACAGGTTATAGAATGCTTTTCTTGCCTTAAGCTTTTTTATTTTATTTGAGCAAGCTAAAATGTCACTGAGTTGCTCATTACTCTTTTTCTAATTTAACAGAAAACAGGGATGTGAGAGAGTTGGGTGGGTGAAACAAAAACCCTCCTAATGTTTCTTTTCGCAGTTGAATTGCTCCAAAATGATCAAGAGAAACAGTACTAACAGGGCCCTTTCACAATTATTTGTTTGTTTGTTTGTTTGCTTGTTTATTTATTTAGAGAATATCTTGCTATGGTAGCTCAGGGTGGCCACTAACTAATGATCCTCTTTCTCCATCTTCCTGATTACAGGTGGAAACACCAGCTCATTTATCATATTCTTATGCTTACATTTTATATATTTACATCTTTTTAACAACAATTACTGGTAGTGTTGCCAAAAGGAGAAACATAAACTATAATTTATATTGTCTCTAGGATTTTGATCTATTTGTTTGTTTTGGTTGTTATTGCCGTGCAGTACATGAGTTCAGGTTTTAACTCCATGTTTGTTATTAGGATCCAACTCTTTGTTTATGAATCTCTGCCCAACTGCCTATCCCATTGGTAGTTTAGACCATTTCAAACTTTAACAACTTCAGAGACCTCTACACTCTTTGTATCCTTCTTTTGTTAATTCACATACTTTCCTCTGCCATCTTAGAGACCTCAGCTAAATTCATAATTTGGAAATTGTTTTCCTTCTTTACTCTGACAAGTTGCTCAACTATTTCTCAATTAAGGAAATATGCTCTTAAAATGAGTACGTAGTTTTTGTACGACATGTAGACTAGGTAGACTGAAACTGTTGTACATTTCTCTACTACTTGTTAATACATTATTTTCTTTTGCAAGAATTGTCTTGAATCAGTGTGTAGAGCCTACTATATCACTAAAACCATTACATAACAAACATAAACAGTGCAACAAAATCATACAAGAATTCGGAAATACCCAGAATACTTTAAATATAATCTTCTCAGAAGTCAGGCTGTCTTTGGATACAATAGAATTTCCATCATTGTTGACACCTTGGAGGTCACAAGTGAGTGATTCTGATAATGGGTAAATAAGAATTCATGTTCTAATGATTTCCCTCATAAAGCCTATACCCTTAGACAAATTAGGGCTTCAACTCAAACACAAGTAATTTCTCTGTAAAATATAGCATAAAATCAAACGTACCACAAAAAATGATAATGCTGACTTTGTAGGGTATGCTACCAGGACAAAATAATATTCAATGCATCCTATAGTAACCGATTCAGAGTAAGCATCCAACAGATCTTTCTTGCTTGACTAGATGAGTCTTGTAGCCAAGAATGGAATACTATAAAATCTTTCTATGAGTGATAAGTATAAGCAATGCACTTTATACTGTAGTCTGATGAGTTAATCTTGTTACTAAATTATTATTTAATGGTACCTACACAAATTAAAGCTATATGAAACAGAAATGCCCACCTGCTTAAAATATCTCATAGTGGTTTAACCCAACAAGTAAAATTAAGGAATCTTATAGTTGATTGTTGGGAAATCCATTGTCTTGCAAATATATCTTAGAAATGTGAACTACTAAAATGATATTGACATATTAGTGTAACAAAATAAGCCAGATAATCTCAGACGTGGAGAGACTTTAAGTAGAGCCCAAACATACATTTTATTTTGCTTAGTTTTCTGATTTCCTGGTCCCATCCCAGACACTGTCTCTCCTTTCTTTGATCTCTCTTTGGAGGATGAACTGTATTGTCACTTTACTTAAAAATATATGCCTGATCTCCAACTTATTATTGAGTCTACCTTCTCTGGAATATTCTTGTCACACTGTAATATCTTGAAGCATTTGTATTTTCCTGACAGAGAGCCTAGTGCTATCTCCTAAGGCCACCTAACACACTGTAGATTGTTTCTAATGGATCTTCCTTAAATAGGAAAATTAGACCTGATGTTTGCTACCATGCTTTGGTTCTTATTCTACCCTAAGGTTACACAGAGAACATCTAATTCTTTTCTCTCATGACTGCTTCTTGTACATTTAAAGACCACAGTCCTATGCTGCCTGAGGGTGCCCATTCCCTCACCATGTGTCCTTATCTTATTTTTACCATTGCTTGTATGGCTTGGTGCTAAATTTCTTCAGCATTCTAAGCTCTATTCTGTAAGTGCATTGCTGTTCATCTTTGTCTATGTCTAAAAATTGCCCAGAACAAAGCAACATGATAAAAATACAGTATCATAGACCACTGTCCTTAGGTAACATGAGTCCAAGAGCAAAGCTAAAGTCCAGCAGGGGTTACACTCACCTTCACGTTATTAACTTTTAAACCAAGAAAAGCCCTTCCATTTCAATTTCCCTGCAGTGGAAATTTGGTATTCATAGTACGAGAGAGCACTGAACATTGAGGAGATAATGCAATGGAACTGACAGAGTTGTAAAGAAGGGAGAGAGGACTAGCTATCTAAATTCTCACATGAAGAGGGAAGATATGAATATTTTCAAGGGTGGTGATCCAGCAGCACTAAAATTAGTCAAACAAAAATCAAGCAAAGATGAAATTTGGGTAGAAGATAGTATTAGTAAAAGCTAATGCTTCTGATTTTTTTTTTTTCTGGAACAATAGAATATTAACTTTCTCAATACTTTGTCATTGAGCAGATCAATGGAACTAGTGATGGATAACTGGCTTTGAGAAGAGGCAGTGGGCACTAGTAATATGCTGAAACAACCACAGTGAGCTATGCAATTTCACACATTTTCATCTGGTCTCCAACACACACACACACACACACACACACACACACACACACACGCATATTCTACAATCAGGTTCCAGTAAATTATCACAGAAGAATCACAAATACAGTCTGATGAGATTTGTTCCAGTCACCTAGTAGGTAAAGGATTTTTTGTTATTAAGAACTTCATTGATGATGTGCCTGTCACTGAAGGAATTCTAAGTGTATAACCTGAAAGAGCTAGTATATTAATATACATTTATATGGTGATTATCATATAGTTTCAATTTAATAACTTACAATACAAAAATACTGAGACAGCATAGATTTTTCTCATGTTCTTTTTCTAATGCTTCTGTGAACTCCATATTGTCTATAATGTACTGACAAAGAACAAAGGTAAGGAGATTTCTTATACATTTTAAGCATGCGTCTATAGACTTTCAATTTCTGCATTTGTGCTATATCAGTATGCTGCTCCTACATATCTTGGTGTCCTGCTGTCAAGTTAAATGTGATTATTTGAAATTGTAAAAGAGAGCACATTAATAATTCATCCAACAGTTCAATCTTTCTTTCAATAAGTTTTTACTGAGCAGTGATTTTCAACTAAGCTCAAAGCTGGATGCTCCATATTTAAAAAATGAGATCATGACCCATGTTCTCTCTCCTTTCTTTTTCTTTTTCCTTCCTGTCTTTCTTTTACTGGGCTAAATTCATCTCCATTCTCAAAAAGTTGAGGTCAGTTCAATTTCTATGATTATAGGCCACTCTAAGGTCCTGTTGTTTCTTGGGATGTGGGTTGGAGTGATGTGTCAATCTGAGGAAAGTACTGAAATGCTATTATTGGGGACCTGACTTCTCTTAGCTGTTTAGCTTCTTATTCATTTCTAATGTAGATTCTTTCCATGTTTAGAAGACCTGTTATAATCTCTATTGCTTGTGGTTTTAGAGATCAGTCATCAAAACTCATTTATCTTTTTAAAAATCCAACTAATTTCTCTAGTCTATCTTATATCAGTAATTTAAGTGCCATTTTTACCTCTGTATTGGTTTTCCACAGGTATATGATAAATTCTTGTGAACTTAGAGTCAGAAATAAAAACATACATTTATTTTCCTCTAGTTTCTATAAATAAGAGGAATGGGCACACTGTGGCACATTCCCATGCTCAGAATCTCACTAGGGGACATCAAGATGCTAGCTAAGTTTGCAGTCCTCACCTGGCCATGGATTTTCCCCGCCTATGCGAAGTGTTGCTGGAAGTATTAATTTTCTTACTGGCTGTCAGCCAGGGACTGCTGTCAGCATTCTGTACATGACCCCTTCATCTTCAAGTTAGCAATGGCAAATTGAATCCTTCTCATGTTTTAAATAGCAGGCTTGTGTGACCAACCCAAGAAATCACTTCACTTAGAAAGGGCTTCTATGTTTATGCCAGACTCCTCTATCTAATCTCCCAGTCTTAAGGTCAACTGTGATATATGACAAAATCTAATCTAAGATCTCTCATGTTTGCAGCTTCAGGGATTATGAAATGCATGCATTCTGGGAAAGGGAGGACTTGAAGGTGAGCTTAGGTTTCTGTCTATTGCTGTTTCCATATGATTTTCTTTTTCATTCTGTTTTGTACATTATACAGAACAGTGTAAAAAGGATGGGTTTTGATTGTAGAAGGAGTGTTTTTTTCTCCATTAGTTTCTTTCTTCCATTCTATCAGTCTTATATGTGTTTATTTTTTCTACATTTTGCTCGTAGCAAATAAAAGGTATGAAAACTTGGACATATATTTAAAATATCCACATTCCTAAACACACTTTCTTTTCTGTGTGGAATTCTAATCTAAAGGCAGGAACAGTCCAAAGTGAGTTAGTTATTGCCAAAGCAATGACCTCTTGGGTTTGGTGGACAGGAATAAAGAAGACCTTCAGATCAACTCCAGAGTGGTCTTTGCATTGGAGTATGAGTGTGCTTCTCTTCATATTCCAATAATTAGAAGCACATGCTTATTTAGAGTTTTTGAATACCCCAGATGTACCTTCAGCCCCATTTTGTAGTTGTGGAATGGACGTCTTACCACCACAATGTGCACTAGAACTCACTGCTTTGTAGTCATAAGAATTCTAAGACTTCTTTGTAGTCATAATTCTAATTAATTCTAAAAAAAAAAATCTGCCCTCAAGAATTCATTCTAAGCTTCCAAAAAATTAAATTTCCTGATTTCAAAGACCTTGTGAGCCATTTCCACTTTCTCTTTCTGTTATATTGCTGGTCCATAAATCTATATGTGATAATAAAACACACACACAAGCACTGCAATACACATATAATATTAAATTTAATATTCACAAAAAGGTGTGTATGTGTGTATATACAAGCACATAATTTTTAGCTTGGAAGGTGAGAAAGTCGAATGATTTGTTTTACTATCATATATTGTTAGTATTTGTACCCATACAAAGTACTATGTACACTTTCCTATAGTATATAGGATTTTACAGCATAGTCTCATTATATATTCCAGAATAAGTTGTGGTGAATTAGAAAAGGAAAGAAAAAGACAATGGTGACTTGAAATATATTTCCTTTAGGCAGAGCAAGCCTTTTCATTACTGAGCTAAATATACTCACTAAGTTGCTTTTAGATGAGCTTGTTATTGACTGATTTATCTCTTTCTAGCTATCTATAATATATCTATCTATCTATCTATCTGTCTGTCTGTCTGTCTATCTATCTATCTATCATCTATCTGTCTGTCTGTCTGTCTGTCTATCTATCTATCTATCTATCTAACTATCTATCTGTCTATCATCTGTCTATCTATCTATCTATCTATCTATCTATCTATCTATCTATCTATCTACCTATCTATCTATCTAATTCTATCTATCTAACTATCTATCTGTCTATCATCCATCCATCTATCTATCTATCTATCTATCTATCTGTCTGTCTGTCTGTCTGTCTGTCTGTCTGTCTATCTCTCTATCTATATCTATCTATCTGTCTATCATCTATCTATCTAACTATCTGTCTATCATCTATCTATCTATCTATCTGTCTGTCTGTCTGTCTAACTATCTATCTGTCTATCTATCTATATCTATCTCTATCTATCTATCTATCTCTATCTATCTATCTATCTATCTATCTATCTATCTATCTATCTATCTATAATCTGTCTATTCTTTAGAGGCAATCTCAGGACTTGAGTGCCAGTGTAGCTGAAGGTGTCTTTTGAATCCTGATTCCCCATCTCTGCCTATGCAGTGCTAGGGTTACACTCATGTGCCATCACAACTGACTAACACTTCCATCATTCACCAGTCATTTTCTGTGCTGCCAGTGGTTTAACCAATGGCTTCCTACACAGCAGACAGTTATTTTACAATTGACCCATGTCCCCTATTCAGTATTTCAAGAACAGAATCATCCTTGTTTATCAAATACCAACCTTACATTCATGTAAATTTAAACAACCAATTAGGTGCTCGTTGAAAAGATTCACTTCCATAACTGGCAGGATTTGGATGAATAGTGATTTGAGAACAGCATTGACTTTAGGGCATCATTTTTTTAGCTCATGACATAACAAATGCCAGCATAAAATTATTGAAATATATGAATTTTCTGTAAAAATATTCATGTAAGAAAAATTGAATGATGATGTGAAATCAACTGTGGATACACCAATAATCTCACAAACACTGAGCTTCCAGGCTGGTGATCAGCATTCCTGATCTCTGGACTGCAGACATGTGCCCAGAGTTGAGCTGTCAAAAAGCTGCTGGGGTGAGTGGCAGATTTGATAACTGGAAGGCACAGAGCCATAAAATCAGCACAACACTGGAGATGTTTTATTCTAGACCTCTTGAAAGGCAGTGGAGGCTTGCTTTCTTTTTCATGTATTCTCTGTTGATGTTTAAGAGCTGCAGCTACTGTAGCCAAGGGGATCTTGTCAGATTTCCTGGATTGATTCTCCATGACTATGACTTCTCTTGCTGTGTCATGTCTGTCAGGCTGCAGAACAGAGCATGAGGTGACATGCTTCTCACTGAAGACTGGGCATAAAAGCTCTGGCTTTGTTCCAGTATTAACAAAATCATTTCTCATACCACCAGGACATTTCTCCACCTCTTTATGCTAGATGGAGTATCTTAAATAGGAATTTAATTTATTTATTGTAGCAGTTGTTTTTGTTCAGTAAATACTAACTGCTTATTAGAAACCCATTTATTGAAGATGAACAACTGTATCATAGATACATATCAAATTTATGAATGCTAAATCTCACTTAATATGCTTTGAATATTCTATTGGTCTGTAGCATGCTATGTTAAGATGACTATATTTATTCCAACCATTCAAATAAAAATAGCTGTTATTGAATAACTGTGCACATATTTTCTATTCTCTGGCTTTTTTACAGAATGTTGAAAACTATGTTATATTTATACACACTATCTTATGTTTAGTTGCTTAAAATTTCAATAAATAAGTTTGAATACTAATTTGATTTATAATCAGTAGATATTAAACTCCTTATTAAAACCGGGGGAGTATTTATGACATTCTCTGTAATATGTTAGCCCAAATTGTTTTTAATCTCTTTGTTCCTCCCCTGGGAAGAGAGTGAGATTTTGTTATTAGGAAAAATGGATCATTTGATTTAATCCAGAACAAACCACAACAGCAAAACCAGTATTTGGTCAGTGAATCAGTTAGCAAAGTGGTAGCAAGAGTCTTGTCAAAGTAGCAAGGAATGAGAAAGGGCATCGTATGCATATGTCAAGTATGGTTTGCTCTCTCATCAAGGAGGCCAAAGCTGTGCTACATGCCTGCATTTCACTAAAGAATGGGTCATTTCCAGGATGCCATAATGCCATTGTACCAATATTTTACACTTGCACTTGTCACTCAGATGCTGCTACTCTTCCTATATTGAGGTCAAAGGGACTTTAAATGGGCAGCCAAGATTTCTGGGCTCTACTCCAGGAAGACAATGCATAGGATCTACTGTTTTCTTCTAAGGAATCTATGAACTGATATATTTGTTTTATACATTGATTTATATTTATTGTCTTTATTTTCTGATTTTAAAAATGACCAGACATTTGCCTTTAAATTCCTCTTGTTGGCCTCACTTTTATATCATAGTTGTAAGAAAAACCACACAATTTATAAGCACAGAATACAAATGGATTCTAGTTTTCCAAAATCAGGTTTTCAATTTAGGGAAATTTTAAAGATTTCACTTCCCTTTACTCAAATCTTCTCTCTTTATAAAAGAATGATATTTAGATTGCAAACTGATAGAGAATTACCAACAGGAAACAAGATGGAGTAAAAATAATGAAGGCAGTTTAGAGCCCTATCTGCACCCCATGCTGTTCATGTGAGCATACTTGTTCCACAACAGGCAATATATGTATTACAAGGTCACTCAATAATAAGACATTATGGTTCACAGTGCTCGGAATGCTTTCCATGCAAATTATTTTTATTACTGCGAAGATTGATTTGAGTCATTCTTCAAACAGTCATGAAGAGCTCATTAAGATATTTTTCTTATCCCTAGACTGATTTTTGTCTCCTCAAGACAGCAGGCAGGCATGTGGAAAGCATTGTCTGAGGAATTAAGTATTTTCCTGGCGAGCCATTTTACAAAGGTCCATAGAGCAAGAGATTATCCCCTGTTGGCTAGGTAGAAGCTCTTCTAGCCACTTCAAAAGACCCAACAGCCTCCTTCACCCTTTGTGAATCAAGTAATAATCAATGGGATGTAAAGATTACATCTCTGCCTCTAGTCACAGATGGCTTTTTCTTTGCATTCTTATTGATTTAGCCATGAGTCTATTTAACCATTAAAGGTGATACTGCGTTCCCCAATCCTGCACTTAAAGAAATCTAGAGTGTCCTTTTAAGAACTAAGAAAACAGATGGGTGTACCTCTCTTGTGCTATATTGGGTTGAATTATTATTGGGGAAAATCATTGAGTAGTTATTCATGCACATGGAAAAATTACCCAAATTACTCAACAGTGATTTTTGAATAAGCACAATTGACTATTTCAGTTTTGAGATAATGACAATGATAATAGTCATGCTAATACAATTATGGATTATATAAAGTAGGCCTAGTGAATATTTTATATGCAAAATGCCTGGATTCCTTTATAATGGTAACAAAATTTACACAACCATTGAAATAATTTATGTAAGGTCACACAGTTATTAAGTATTAAACCTGATGTTAGAACCTGAATCTGTCTGCAAACAAAACCAATGTTTTCAAATGCTGTATTATTGCCAATGTAAAATATTCTAATGGGGTCCTGAAAAATCTAGTTGATTTCATGTGATCACAAAATGTTGTCGGAGGTCACTTTTCTGATTTGTCATTTAATGCTCCATGTGACTCTGGCCTGAGATATGTTCTGAGGAGCATTGATGGTCTGTCACAATCTACTGAATCATACTCTTTGGTTATAGGGTGTTATAGATCTTTGTCAGAACTTTTTAATACAATGAACAGGATACACTTAACATCGCTTTTATCACAGTGGGCGACTCACAGCCATCAGCTTCTCCTTCTTTTGGTTTGGATGCACCAATGCTCACTCCTGTGCTCAACCGAAACAAAATGCAAACAAAGAAGGGAGGAGAGGGGAGGAAGGAAGGAGAAAGGAAAGGCAATCTTTAGCAGAGAGCAAGGATGAGGAAAGACGATAACATGGTTTGGGAATATTTTTGCTCCATTGATCTTTTCCAAACTCTTGTCATTCTTTAATATATGATTTGACTGATCATGTCTACTTACCTTCATCAGCATGCATAAAAATGAGTGAAAATACTTAGAAATATATAAATATGCTATAACCTCATGGCAAATAGGTATTTGCTATTGCTAGAGAAACATATTCATAGCTGATCTATGTATTTCCATGTTGACACAAATATTAATGTATACAATAATGACATGTGTACATCTGTCAAATGCACGTGAATAGCTCCATTGTGGAAAACATGAATTGACAAACTATCCACAAAAATTGCCTCATCGATATTTTATAACTTTGAAGGGAAATAAATAGATACCCAGAGAGTGAAATACCTACATATTGAAAACATAATTTACTATTCTGAAGGAATTAAAGACTGAAGCTACTAATAATCCCTTTTAAATCTGGGGGAAAATGAAAATTCTCAAGGAAAAAAAAGTTAAAAATACAGAGAAAGACAACTTATTTGGGAAGAACATTTAGAGTTCATACTTGGTTAACTTTTGTAGTGGAATTTATACTTGTTTCTCTTTTCATCAGATCCAGATGGCCCCTCCTTAATTAAAGTGAATGCACAGCTCCAAGGCCTGCATTGCCATATCCTTGTGGGCTCTGTTATGCCACAAATGACTCTCACATCTGGGAAAATACATTGTCTTCCTGCTGTAACTGGAACCCTTGCAACAACCTTCATTTCAACCCTGTCTCTCTTTTTAAAAGTCTAATTATCTTTTTAAAATAATCAGAATTGTAATTTAAATATTACAGTACATAATTAACCACACTGGTTGACAGAGAATGAGGAATTGTGGCTCTAGGCAAGCATCAAAATTAATATATACCATGGGGAATGCATCCTCTTCTAAAGGTGTGTCATCTGGCTGGTGTGCAGGGAAGACAACTGAACAGTTTGGCTCTCCTCTGACCAGACAGCTGCCATGGGTAAGATACTACAACCCCATGCACCTTTATTCTGGTCTCTCTTCTTCTGATCTTCTGTTTATTGCTGTCTCTAAATGAAAGCTATTTGTAGTTCTCCAATGGCAACCTCTTCTCCTCTCTTGGAATTATGGTCCCTCTGAATGGTAGCATTTGCATGAACTTTCACTGTTTTGTTTTCTTAGTTTTATTTATTTTTTTTCTCTCTTAGCTTTATGTCCATGTTGGAGGGTTCTCAGATCTACTTCTCAGGCATCCTCTAGGAAGGTGACTGAGCTCTGAGTCCTATACTTCAATGCACTGGGGAAGAGTTAATGGAAACTAGCTCTAATTAAGTCCCTCTGTGCCACAGAGCCAGTCTCATCTTAAGGCTGTTACACTGTCAAAGAGAACCAAGGTGTTATTGACTTAGAGAGGGAAGAGGAGTGAATCCCATCACAGAAAGGAGCCTTCTACTTTACCAAGATTGCAAGGTTTGATCTTATCTGGTCAGGATGTGTGTGTGTGTGTGTGTGTGTGTGTGTGTGTGTGTG
>CAJQZJ010033689.1:3238818-3279690 GCA_907164525.1 Lophiomys imhausi | reverse complement strand
TGTGTGTGTGTGTGTGTGTGTGTGTGTGTGTGTGTGTGTGATGTAGCTAAAGAGACCACAGGGGATCCATGTAAAGGTATTCCATGGCCAAATGATCCTTCTCAATCAGTAATTTCCAAGCAAATCCTCTGAAATTTGTTTTAAAGGGAAACTTGTCATGTCTCCTTCATCTTTCCAGTATGTAAAAAGCAATGCTCATCTTATGTCCTAGCTTCCATAAAAAGCAAAAGAAGTCAGCTGAAGCACATGTTGAAAAAGGAGGAAAAGAAAACAAGGCAGGCAAACCAAAGTTAGTAATGGTTTGACAATCAAGTAGTGTCTTTGGGTTAGCTGTTTTAACTTGATGAACTTTGCAATGACCTTCTGTCCACATTTGCAGATTTCCTGCTGATGTAGCAAGCTCTCTCTCACACATGTGATCAGTTTTGGTGGTAGTTGTTATTTTTTATTCCCTTGTGTTCTATTGTTGTTTGTTTTTAGCTCTAGAAAGGGCATAACATAATGAAACCATTCACCATTTTTTTTAATTGGGTCCATGTTTCTGCCATGAGAGGATGACCAGATGCTGACGTTTTTCACTAGAATCCTCTGCACCTTTATTGAAAGTGAAAGAAAGATGCTAGCTCAGGAAGCTGGTGTTTAATGAGGTCTCCCCCTAACAACCTTGAAAAGTATGTTAGAGAACATGGCTGCAGCTGGCCTTTTTTGATCAGGCCCGTTGCTTGCTCCTGGTTAATGCAGATGCTGGCCAGCATTGCTCAATTAGGCATCATCTCTGTCTTTAGGCACTAAACATTTTCTGCACCTTTTTCTTTAAACTTCATAAAAATGTAGATGACTGCATTTGAATGCATTGAAGTCTTGGCACAGGGTCAGCAGATGATGGACACCATCATTTGTTATGTGTGCCTTTGACTGAAAATGGTGGTGAGTATGTTTTCCTCCAATATTTTCTCAAAATGAAGAGTTAATTATTTACTACTGAAGTGCCATTCATTTATTGTTCCTTTACAGGAACAATTATAATAGATTAGTATTTTTTCCAGTATTTAGCAACCAATTTTACAGACAATTAAATCACTCTAAAAAGATTAATCAACTTTTAATGTGAAATTGTATTATTGATTTCACTGTATATATACTTTATGCTATCATCAAATATGTCATCTCAACGTTTGTGTATATTAAAATACCTATACTCATTTGCACCCATGGCTATTATACAATTAACCCACTTTTCATGGGTAATCAACCCACAATAATTTGGTTTGAGTCTTCATTACCCAGATTAATTCAAATAAAAAAGACACTGTGAGGCAAAAATTGGATAAGTGGATACTGTCTACTCCCAACTGTCTTAAATTTCCATAGGGATGTCTGAATTGGATTTTGACAAAATACCTCTCTTCATCCTAACTACTTTAGTAAAATACAATGTGATTTTTCTTTATTCCTCAAATTATTCTTTCATGAGTTGTATTAATATAGTTCAATATTTTCAAAGCTCAGGGTATACTCCAAAAGTTACACAATTGCAATTTAGGTTGTTTAGATAGTTACTTAAGCTTATAATATATAAAGCAACAAATAGAAGATATATATATATATATATTACAGTGTTCATAAATTAATAGTAATAAATCTTTGATTTTTAACAAAGTGTTAAAATTCATTTTACTTTTCTTTATAGACCTTTGATTGATAGTTCAACGGTCAAGAGAATTAAGTCTCACCTGAGTATAATTTGACTATTAAATAATTTGCTCCTTCCCAGAAGTCATGTACTAACATAGATCTAGGAAGGAGAGGTTTTACATACTTTTTTTTTTTTGACCTACCTATTTGTTAGCAGCTAGCAGAAGGATCATGTTTAGCCAGCACTAAATCAGTAGCAAATGCTTTATGACATAAAGTTGTTTAAATCAACATTTATGGAAGCTATTTATTAGCACATGTTGTCAGTGATTCTTTTTTGGCCAGTTATTCATTATCATCTGGGATAATGCGCTTTGAAAAATAAGCTCTGGCTACCTCTAAGGAATTTGATTTAATTGGCCTTCACTGGTATCAGAACACAAGTTTATTTTAAAATCTTGGTAGATATTATTTTCTTAAATGACCATGATGCCAAGTTGTAAATATACAGCTAAATGATCTTTAAATTCCTTTAAATCATGCTGAAGGAAATAAAGATTTGTAGAGTTAAAAGCACCTTTAAACAATTTCTTGTTGAGTTTCAGTGATGTAATTGTAGGTGATATTTGTTGTTCATCTTGATATTTTCTATAATGTATATAGCGATGAGCTTACATCTTATTAAAATGAAATTAAAGCCTATAATGTAGAAAGAAATTGAGACAGGAAACACTTAAATATTCGTAACATAAATTCATGGGCAATATCATGGCAGAAAGAATTCTTAGTTGCTATAAGCTTCCTTTCACATATACACAAACATAATTAGGAAACATTTGCTTAGATTATTGATTTGTAGATGAAAATATGATGTTACTCCATTGACCACTGAACTGTACTCTTTTGGTTGTTTCTTGGATTTAAAAACCTATGTACAAGATAATGTGGCATGGTGAAGTATAAAAACTCTGCTGGGTTATCAAATGGATGAATTTTTTTGATCATGCCTGCTCTATTTAGATTGAATATCACAAAATAAGACACAGGAATCATTCAAAGTGTTAGGACCAATGTTTACATGACAAAACTTTAGTCAGGCTTCAGAAACTTGAGAATTTTGATAGGCCCTAGACTCCAGGTCAACTTGTCCTAGGTACTGCAAGTTGAAAAACAATATCACCTCCCTGAGTTTGGAAGTTCCCTTAATTGTCACCAGGAGACTTGTCTCTAGGAGACCAAGTTCAGTGTCCTGGTATCAAATTCCTCAACATTTAGCCAGCACCAATCAATGTATAGATATTCTAGCCAATCAAAGCTCGCCAGACCACTGTTGCTTGATTCTGCCTCACAAAAATGTATAAAAACTTAATGTGAAACCTAGGTCGGGGTCACCTGCTTTCCCTTGCATGGGAACTCTATGAGTGCCACCCCAGCATGCTGGTTAATAAACCTCTTGCTTTTGCAACCTTATCAAGTGTCCTGGTGATTCCTTGGTGGCCCCTAATTGAGGGGTCCATTCCTTGGACCTAACAAAAGAAAAAGGTTGAGAAAATGGAGGAGGTTCTCAGTTTTTCAGTCCAGCTGAACATTTCCTTTTCCATGTATTTTTTTTTTACTTATATTAAAAAGAGTCTCACAATAGGAGCATTTGCTTTTATTCCGTATGTTCTTGGATGCCAATTAACTCTTCTAGATTTTGTTTAGAAACTTGAAATATACTCTTTATGTTAAGATGACTTCATATGAGCATTACTCAGGTTTTTTTTGTTTGTTTGTTTTGTTTTTTTTTTTGTTTTTTTTTTTTTTTTAGGGAAACTTGTTATTCTGGAGCCCTCTGCTCACTTTGTCTCCCTTGCCCCTTGCTCCTCTGGTTCCTCTTCTGCAGAGTTCCCTGAGCTCTGTAAGGATGGACGTAATGAAGACCTCTCATTTAAAGGTGTGTTTTCCTCTCAATCTCTCTCTTTCTTTCTGAGTAATGTTTGTCTGTAAGTTTCCGTGTTTGTTCCCATCTGCTGCAAGAGGAAGCATCTCTGATGACAGCTGAATCAGGCACTGATATATGAGTTTAGTAGAATATCACTAGGAGTCATTGTATTGTTACTTTAAAAAACAAGCAAGTAAACAAACAAACAAAACAAAAAACAGTAGCATTTAGAGCAGAGACCCTAGGTCTCTTGGCTCTTTGGACTCTCGTTCTTGGTCACCCAAGCAGTGTCTGGAATAAATTCCGTTTCATAGTGGTATTTAAGTCAAATCAGACATCAGTTGGTTACTCCCAAATGGCTTGTACCACAATTGCCCTAGCACATTTCATGGCAGGGCAGATTATAGAGCAAATGATTTTTTTGGTTGATGTTTATTTTTTCTCTTCTGGTAGTATGTAAGGTATCTGTCCATGTCATAGACAATATAAAGTGATGGTGAAGGTTTTATGTAGGCAACAGATCAACCTCTCCATATTCAATGGAGTGTTGTCTTCAGCAATGAGGCTTTGCCATTAGTTTGTGAAGAGTAACCTATTATCTTGGCAACAGCTTGGACTGTTTGAGGATTTCCATAGGACTCCTTTGGCCAATAACTCAATTAGCTAAAATCCAGTTCCAGCACTGGAAGCCTCTTTGGTGACAAGAAATGGCCAGTAGAGGTTCTGTCTCCCTCATTATTTGCAGACTTCATTTGGGTAGCTTTCATATATTGTATGAAGTTTCAAGTGCACCAGTTATCCAAACTGCCCCTCAAATGCCCTTCAGTTCTAGCTGTCTCTCCCCTCGTTCCATTCCCTCCCTTAATACTGTTTCCTTTCCATCTTCCCACCTGATCCTCCTGTTCTCATACCTTCCCACAGCTCCATTACACCCATAAAATCTATTCTATTCTCCACCCTGTGGTCAGATTTAATTTTAATCTATGATGTGGCGTTAACTTCATATAACTTAGAACTCTAATCATAAGACACAGAGAGGGCTGCTATTCCAATTGTTACAATTATGCTCCCTCCTCTGCTTTGGCAGGCGCTTTCCATTTTTGTTCTCCTTGCTACACATTGAGGGGTATTTATGTATTTAAATTTCTTTACTCATGCATTTTTTTGAGATAGGATCTCATAGAGGCAAAGATAGTCTCAGATTTAGAATGTACCCAAGGATGACCATGTTTTTTGATCCTTATGTTTCTACTTTATGAGTGCTAGGATTAGTGGTGTATTCCACAGCAACTTGGTTTTATGCTCTTTACATCCCCAAACCTATGTACCTTCAATGAAAGAAAAATATCTATTGATATCAATGTTTTGCTGGGTGGAAGAGGACTCTTACTTCATCCTCTTGATTGAGAATCAAATATTAATCTATTTTTTTCTTAGGGGCTCATGTTAACTTCGTTCTCCATGTCCTAGGATTCATTATGGTCCTTGAGTAGCATAACTTTCATGTTCTCAGATTAAAATAAATAAATTTGATGTGTCTTATTATAGGTCATTAGTATATAATTTTTCCTAGGTGGATTTCATTTGAAAACTAATAACATCTCTGCATTTTGGAACATGAATGGTCTTAGAATAAATCAAATCACCACTAGAAAAGAATTTGGAACCTGAAAATAATCACTGTGCTCCTCCCTCTTAGAACTTTCTCTATCTCTCTGAGTGTAAGTGTGTGTGTGTGTGTGTGTGTGTGTGTGTAAATTAAGCATTTTTCTGCACTGTTAAAAATTCAATATTTGATATTTTAAAAATCTACCTGGTATATATGCCCATTGTATCCAAACATGCTTCAGGTGACTCCATCCATAGTCCAAGAACTGAGAGAACGAATGAACAAACAAACAAACTGCAGGTAGATTCTGAGAAAACATCAAGATGGAATATAGTCACCACTTCTTCTATTTCTATCATTGTATAATTTGTTACTGTTTCGAATATGGAAAACCTGAACTTCTCTTGTGATTGTGGCCCTTAAATGAAATGAATGGTGTGTGTGTGTGTGTGTGTGTGTGTGTGTGTGTGTGTGTGTGTGCATATATGCATGCGTGTGTTTTATGTGTAAGAAAAGCTTCCCTTCACCCACACCAGATTTGTAAGTTGGCTTTAGTGATTTGAATGCCACATGTTGATGTTCATTCTTAATAATTGTCATCATACTGGATCTAAAATACTGCCAACCTGCTTTATTATCACAGCAATCTTACCCCTAACTTACTTGTGATCTCCCCTTATTTAGAGTTTACAGAATGCTAAAACTCTCCCACTGTTGTTATAGTTAAATTTTTGCATGTGACTCTTAATTGTTTGGTACCTGGATTCAATTTTCTACCAATGCAGGTATTTCTAATGTCTGTGCATATGTATTCTTTTTTTCTAATGATAGAACACAGAAGATACAATACTGAAACAAAGGGATGATTAGCTTCTCAGAACATAAACATATAAGAAATAAGATATCATATAAATGTGGGCACAGAAGTCTAAATGGAAATTCAAATTGGATTTAAATTTTATAATCACAGACAAACATGCACAAGGATGCTTGTTGAATTTGCATCCAATTACTTTTATGCAACATAGAAAGAGTCTGAAAACTTGATAGCAAAAGGAGGGGCTTGTAAAAATTTCCTCTCTGTAAACAAAGTGTAAAAATGTTTCTCTGTCGTTAATTTAATTGCCCATTAATTTTAGCTCATGGAATAATGTTTGAATCAAAGCACAATTCCCTTCCTTTCATTTTTTTAAATGTTTATTTATTACTTCAAGTTACATCTCCATCACAGTCCCCTCCCTCCACCCCTCCTGGTCCCACCCTCCACACTCTCCCTCTTCTCCCAGAACTCATAATTCTTTTTTTTTGGATAATTAGGCCACAATTATGAAAATAATAAGGTATAACATACATTCCCAATGTCAATCCATACATATTTGGCAACTGCTATTAATATTCCATTATCTATCTATCTCCATGAGTTTAAAGTTCTATATCTAACTCAGTTTCCATCCTAACTTGCATTACAACTTAAAAAAACATCTTTTTAGACCTAGAACATTCTTTTAATTCCCAAACAACTTAAGATTTAACTGTGAGACTGCATGACTATCTATTCTTCAACCATATCATAGACCTGAGAAGGATAAATATATCTGATTATACAGAAAGTGCAGAGCCAGCAACTTCCAAAACTAAGAAATGACAGACAACTGGCTGCCTGGATAGTCCCCAGTTTCTCTCCATACATTAAAGCATCTATCTTCAGCCTGTTAGCACAGATTCTCTGACAGACATTAATTACAAAACAGGGAGTAAGAAGGACTTGCCCACTCTATTTTGGCAGAGCTAGACTGTCAACTTACATGCTTCCAAGTTTTGTCCTTTTCAGAGAGCATTCTGTCTGGAGTTGAAGTAAGGTATTTCTTTTGCCCAGTGACAAGCTTGCCACTAATGCAGCCATCTCCAAATGGAGATTCTTTGATGCTCATCCTCTCCTTGGAGTAGAACAAGGGGTGCTGTCAGGAGCTGACATGTCTCAATATCAAAAATCTTAAGTTAAAACATCTTTGAATGTATTATTCTACAGATCTCTTGAGGTTTTTGAAGACCACCTATCTATCTCAGGATATTTGGATAATCAAATGTTGCTTATCTCTTAGCAACTTGATTTCTGGTTAACTTGGAAAACATCTGTGATTAATTATGCTAGTACATAACAAAATGGCATGTTTGAATGACTATTAGTTTGCCATTCTTAATTATTCTAAACACTTTGTGAGAATTGCTGTCAAAAGGCCAAAACTTCACATTGCATTTTTAAGCATGACCTAGGTACAATACCTGAAAAAAGATTAAGCTTCTGGGGGTGGGACACACTCTCTTAAAATTAGTTCCTGCTGATTTGGGACATAGGAAACCTGTTTGAATGTCCATCAACATCAATGGACTCAACTTCCCAATAAAAAGACACAGGTTTACAGATTGGATCCGCAAGCAAGACCCGTCTTTTTGCTGCATACAAGAAACACATCTCACTATCAAAGATAGACCCTACCTCAAAGTAAAGGGCTGGGAAAATGTTTTCCAAGCAAATGGACCCAGGAAGCAAGCTGGAGTAGCCATCCTAATATCAAACAAAACAGACTTCCAACTGAAGTTAATGAAAAAATACAGAGAAGGGCATTATATACTCATTAAAGGGAATATTCATCAAGAGGACACCTCAATATTGAACATCTATGCCCCAAATACAAAGGCACCTACATTTGTAAAAGAAACGCTTCTAAAACTTAAATCGCACATCGATCCCAACACATTAGTAGTGGGAGACTTCAACACCCCACTCACAACTATGGACAGATCATCAAGACTGAGGCCAAACAGAGGAATATTGAGTCTCACAGAGATCATGAACCAAATGGACCTAACAGATATCTATAGAACATTTCACCCAAACAGAAAGGAATACGCATTCTTCTCAGCACCTCATGGAACCTTCTCCAAAATCGACCACATAGTCGGACACAAAGATAGTCTCAACAGATACAAGAAAATTGAAATAACACCTTGTATCTTATCAGACCACCATGAAATAAAGCTGGTCTTCAACAGCAAAAGAATCAACAGAAAGCCTACACACACATGGAAATTGAACAACTCCTTACTGGATGACTACTGGGTCAGGGAAGAAATAAAGAAGGAAATCAAAGACTTCTTAAAACCCAATGACAATGAAGGCACAACATACCCAAACCTATGGGATACAATGAAAGCTGTGCTACGAGGAAAGTTCATAGCACTAAGTGCCTTCAAAAAGAAAATTTATTAACTAAAAAAAAAAAAAAAAAAAAAAGGGCAGGTGGCAGGGCTGAAACACTGTGAATGGAATAGAGGATACAGCCATTCGGCCTGGTTTTGCAGACCTCCAGGTGTCGAGAAGATGTGGAGCTAAGGTAAAATCCAAAGAATTGTGGTGTGGGCCCATGCCTTTGACTTCAGCGGAGATGGGGGGAGCACCGTAGAGTTGGTGGTCTTATGTATTCTGGAGTCATATGGAGCGGGGTGGTGAGGGTGCATACTCTTGGTCCCACCATTCAAGAAGAGTACACCCTTGGTCCCAGCACACTGGAGACAGAAACTGGCAGATCTCGGAGCTCAGGGTCAGTGTGATGCAGGGCAAACTCTAAATAGAGAAAGACTTCGATCCAGGAGTGGTGGAACACATCTTTGACCCCTTCAGATGGGAACCACAGGTCTCTGATCCCAATAATTAGAGTTCAGAGACACACACATGGGATTTGGAGGGACCTAGGTTTGGAGGCTACTTACAAAAGGCCTTCTCGATGCAAGCAGATTGTCCTTTGGGATCTCAAAATATATACACTGGAGCTGGTTTAGCTCCAAGGTGACAGAATGATTTCTTCTTTAACCCGGATTGAAAGATAACGCTTTGTATGTTGTTGGAAGGCCAAATTTGCTTCAGGAGAAGTATTACCTAGCCCCCCCCCCAAAAAAAAGAGGGTAATTGTTCCAGGGTTGGGATTGGGGCAGGGCTCTGTTCTTATCTTTCCAGGAGAATCGAAGCGTCCATTCGGGGAGCCCGGGGATGGCTGGACAGCGGAAACCTCAGCAGAGAGCAGAATCAGGCACCAAGGAGGACGAGTGACCCAGATGATTCAGCCTGGCAGACTTCCTCAATAGCTGTCTCCATCAGGGGCCTGCAACCATGGCAATCCAATATCGCTGGGACCGTTCAGCTCTACACAATGCCCCGGCCGGAACCTCAGTGAAGCCTGCAAGATCAGCTTCTGCCTACAAACCCCTTAGGTCATCTAAACAGCTGAGAACAGAAGGACTGAACATAAAAGGATTGTACTAACATTTTAACCATTTTTTCCATTTGGGTTCAGGCCCCAAACAGGTTTACTACGACCCAAACCAGCAGGAAGTCACTTTAAGAGAGCGAAGTCCAATGCCCAGAGGGTGGGGAGGGTGTTCTCCCTTCTATTTGGTTATTTGAAGGATAACTGAATACTCTGATATTTAGGGGAAGAGATTACAAGCTGATAAATGGTCCTGTTTAATGGGTTTTGGAGGTTAGCCCCAGGGACTCCCTACTTTTCCTTTTCTGTACCCTTCTTCCTCTCCTATGTAGGAGTGCATAGACTTGAGAAAAATGAGACATAGACATAGCACAGGAAGGTCCAAGAAGAAGGGGCAGATTATTGAATATGCCCTTATACCTTTGTATATTGATACAAAATTAGTAGTATATTTGGCTAAAGTGGTATTGACCATTGTTTATTTTGCAAAAATAAGATTGTATTGGATTACATCGGTATTGATCTTTGTATATTGATACAAAATTAAGATTATAGTTGGCCACAATGGTATTGACCCTTGTATATGGACGTAATATTAAGATTGTATTGGGCAACATAGGTATTGATCTTTGTATATTGATACATAATTAAGAGTATATCTAACCACAATTGAATAGATCTTTGTATATTGATACAAAATTAAAGGTAACGCTTCCTAATGGTATCATACCTAGAGATACTTAAAAATAAAATGTGAAGCTCTGGCCTCTTGATACCAACCATCTAAAAGTGTCTAGGATAGTTAAGTAAAACAAACTCCTAGTCATGCAAACATGTCACTTTGTTAGCTACTATGACAGTCTATCACAGATATTCTCTAAACTACCCAGTAATCAAGTTGTTAAGAGACAAGCAACATTTGCTTATCTAAATACAAGAGATGGATAGGGCATCTTCAAAAACCCCAAGAGATCTGCAGAATATGGCATTTAAAGATGTTATCTTAAATTAAGATTTTCTTTTTTTTGATATCGAGACATATCAGCTCCTGACAGCACCCCCTATTCTACTCCAAGTAGAAGATAAGCATCAAAGAATCTCCAGTGTGAGATGGTTGAATTAGTGGCAAGCCTATCTCTTGGCATGAAAAAACCCCTTGCTCCAACTGCAGACAGACTGCTGTCCAAAAAGGACAAAACTTGGTAGCAGGGAAGTCGGCAGCCTAACTCTGCCAAGACAGGGTAGGTAAGTCCTTCATAATCCCTGCTCTACAACAAATGTCTGTCAGAGAAACAGGACCCAAAGGCTGAAGACTGATGCAGGAATGTATGGAGAGAAAATGGGAACTCTCCAGGCCGTCATTGGTATGTCCTTTCTTAGTTTTGGAAGCTGCAGGCCCTGCACTTCCTATATAAGCAGATATATTTATCCCTTTCAGGTCTCTGAGGTGGTTGAAGAATAGACAGCTAGAGTCTCATAGTTAAATTTTGAGTTGTTTAGGAATCAAGAGGGTGTTATAGATCTACGAAGATACTCTTAAAAGTATGTTGCAAGTTAGTATGAATGTTGAGTCAGATATAGTCTTTTAAACTCATGGAGATGGTTAGATAGTAGAATGTTAAAGTCAGGGGCCAAATATGTATAAACTGGATATTGGGAAGGTATACTGGGCCATTTAACCCTCATAAATGTGGCATATTTATATCTGTTGTTTTGTATAGTATTTACTGTTATAAGAGAAGGAACCATCTGTTGGACTGAAAAGGGGAAACTTCTGGGAGGAAGAGGGTGGAAGGGCGGGATAGGAAGGGGGAATAGGGAAGGGTTTGTGACTGAGATGTAACTTGAAGAAAAAAAATAATGTATTTAAAAAAAAAAGAAAATTGTGACAGCTCATATTAGCGAATTAACAGCTAAACTGGGTGAATTGGAAAAAAAAAAGAAGCAAACACTCCCAAGAGGAGCAGAAGGCAGGAAATCATCAAACTTAGGGCTGAAATCAACAACTTAGAAACAAGAAGAACTATACAAAGAATCAATGAAACCAAGAGTTGGTTTTTCGAGAAAATCAGCAAAATAGACAGACCCCTAGCCAAATTAACTAAAAGGCAAAGAGAAAGAACCCAAATCAACAAAATCAGAAATGAAAAGGGAGAAATAACAACAGACATTGAGGAGATCCAGAGAATATTTGGGTCCTACTTTAAAAATCTATATTCCACCAAATTTGAAAACCTAAGCGAAATGGACAATTTCCTTGATAGATTCTACCCACCAAAATTAAATCAAGATCACATTGACAGATTAAACAGCCCAATAAACCCTAAGGAAATAGAAACAGTCATTAAAAATCTCCCAACCAAAAAAAGGCCAGGGTCAGATGGCTTTAGCATGGAACTCTACCGGACCTTCAAAGAGGAGCTAACACCATTACTTTTCAAACTCTTCCACCACATAGAAACAGAAAGATCACTGCCAAACTCATTCTATGAGGCCACTGTCATTCTGATTCCTAAACCACACAAAGACCCAACAAAGAAAGAGAACTTCAGACCAATCTCCCTCATGAACATAGATGCAAAAATACTTAAAAAAAATACTAGCAAACTGAATTCAAGAACACATGAAAAGTATCAAACACCATGATCAAGTAGGCTTCATCCCAGGAATGCAGGGATGTTTCAACATATGAAAGTCTATCAACGTAATTCACCATAAAAATAAGATGAAGGAAAAAAAAACCACATGACAATCTTGCTAGATGTAGAAAAAACATTTGACAAAATCCAACACCCCTTCATGCTAAAAGTTCTGGAGAGAATGGGCATACAAGGACCATACTTAGAAATAATAAAAGCAATAAACAGCAAGCTGGTGGCTAGCATCAAATTAAATGGAGAGAAACTTAAATCATTTCCTCTAAACTCAGGGACAGGACAAGGATGCCCACTTTAACCATATTTCTTCAATATAGTACTTAAAGTTCTTGCTAGAGCAATAAGACAACAAATAGAGATCAAGGGGATACAAATTGGAAATGAAGAAGTCAAAATATCCCTATTTGCAGACGATATGATAGTATATATAAGCGACCCCAGAAATTCCACCAGAGAACCCTTACAGCTGATAAACACATTCAGCAAGGTGGCTGGATACAAAATTAATTCAAAAAAATCAGAAGCCCTTCTATATACAACACACAAATGTACTTAGAAAGAAATAAGGGAAACAACACCCTTCACAATAGCCACAAACAATATAAAATACCTGGGGGTAACTCTAACCATGCAAGTAAAGGACCTATACAACAAGAACTTCAAGCCCTTGAAGAAAGAATTGGAAGAGGCCTTTAGAAGATGGAAAGATCTCCCATGCTCATGGATAGGTAGGATCAATATAATAAAAATGGCTATCCTACTAAAAGCAATATATAGATTCGAGGCAATTCCTATCAAAATACCAACATAATTCTTTATAGACCTAGAAAGAGCTATTCTCAATTTCATATAGAACAACAAAAAGCCCACAATAGCTAAATCAATTCTGTACAATAAAAAAGCATCTGGAGGTAACACCATCCCAGATTTCAAGCTGTACTACAGAGCAATAATAGTAAAAAAATCATGGTATTGTTATAGAAACAGACCAGTAGATAAATGGAATCGAATTGAAGACCCAAAATGGACCCACACACCTATGGCCAATTAATCTTTAACAAAGAAGCCAAAACCGCACAATGGAAGAAGGACAGCATCTTCAACAAATGGTGCTGGTCCTACTGGATGTCCACTTGCAAAAGAATGAATTAGACCCATACTTATCACCTTGTACAAAACTTAAATCCAAGTGGATCAAAGACCTTAACATAAGGCTGGTCACACTAAATCTTCTAGAATAAAAAGTGGGAGAAACCCTTGAACTCATTGGCACAGGTGACAACTTCCTGAACAGAACACCAACAGCTCAGGACCTGAGATCAACAATCAATAAATGGGACCTCATGAAACTGAAAAGATTCTGTAAGGCAAAAGACACTGTCATTTGAAAAAAATGGCAACCAACAGAATGGGAGAAAATCTTCACCAACCCCACATCTGATAGAGGGCTAATATCCAAAATCTACAAAGAACTCAAGAAACTAAATGCCAAGTAACCAAATAATCCATTCAAAAAATTGGAGATGGAGCTAAATGGAGAATTCACAAAGGAGGAATCCCTAATGGCCGAGAGACACCTGACGAAATGCTCAACATCTTTAATCATCAGAGAAATGCAACTCAAGACGACTCTGAGATTCCATCTTACACCTGTCAGAATGGCTAAGATAAAGAGCTCAAATGACAGCACATACTGGCAAGGATGTGGAGAAAGGGGACCCCTACTCCATTGCTGGTGGGAGTGTAGGCTTGTGCAACCACTATGGAGGTCAGTATGGCGATATCTTAGAAATCTTGGTATAGCTTTGCCTCAGGACACTGCCATACCACTTCTGGGTATACACCCAAAGGGCTCCTCATGGAGTCATAGGGAAGTCTCCTCATCTATGTTCATAGCAGCCTTATTTGTAATAGCTAGAAACTGGAAACAATCCAGATGTCCCTCAACTGAAGAATGGATTAAAAAACCGTGGTACATCTATACAATGAAATATTACTCAGCTATCAGAAACAATGAAATTATGCAATTTGCAACCAAATGGATGGAACTAGAGAAGCTCATCCTGGTGAGCTAACTCAGACTCAGAAGGATGCACATGGCATCTATTCACTTATAGTAGGATTTTAGCTATATAGTACAGGATATCTGTACTACAACCAACACACCAAAAGGAACATGGACATAGACTTTTTTTTTCTTTTCCCTTTTTGTTTTTCCTTTCTTTTTTTGTTGTTGTTCTTTATTTTTGTGGGTTTGTGTGTTTATTGGTCTTTTTTTAGTTTTCCCTTCCTAGCAAGGAGACATCTTTCACTGGTGGTACTGCCTCGTAGGCCTCCAGTGTATGAAGAGGCTCTTGGCCCTTATATTACTCCTGTACTGTGGTGTGGGACTGTTATGTAGGGACACTCCACCCAAGAGGAACAAGAGGGAAGGGTCAGGGGGTAGAGGATGGGAGGGTGGGTCTAGGAAGCGGGGAAAGAGGACAATATGATAGAGATGTAACCTGAAGCAACAAACAAATAAATTTATTAATTAAAAAAAATCAGGTAAAAATTTTAAAACACTGTAAATAAAATAAAGATTACAGCCGTTCAACCTGGTTTTATAAACCTCCAAGAGTTGAAATAAATTGGAGCTAAGGTAAAATACTTGAAATGTGTGGTGTTAGCCCATGCCTTTAACTTCAGCAGAGACGGGAGGAGCACTATAGGTTAGTTGTCTTATAAATTCTAAAGTTACATGGAACAGGGTGGTGAGGGTGCACACCCTTAATCCCATCATTCAAGAAGAGTACACCCTTATCCCAACCCACTAGAGACAGAAACAGGCAGATCTCAGAGCTCAAGCTCAGCCTGATACAAAACAAACTCTAAATAGAGAAAAACTTCGATCCAGGAGTGGTGGAGCACATCTTTAATCCCTTCAGATGGGAACCACAGGTCTTTGATCCCAATAATTAGAATGCAGAGACAGACACATAAGTTTTGGAAGGACTTAAGTTTAAAAGCTACTTACAAAAGGCCTACTCAATACAAACAAATTGTTTTTGAGTTCTCAAAATATATACACTGAGGCTTGTTTAGCTCCAAAATTACAAAACAATTTCTTCTTTAATCTAGATTGAAAGATAATACTTTATATATTGTCAAAAAACCAAATTTGCTTCAGGAGAAATATTACCTAACACCCCTCCCAAAAAAAAAAAAAAAAAAGGGTAATTGCCCAGAGTTAGGATTAGGGCAGGGCTCTGTTCTTATCTTTCCAGGAGATTTAAAGCATCCATTCAAGGAATCCAGGGGCAACTGGACAATGGAAACCTCAACAGAAAACAGAATCAGACACCAAGGAAGACGAGTGGCCCAGATGATTCAGCCTTGCAGACTCCCTCAATAGCTGTTTCCATCAAAAGTCTACAACCACAACAACTCAAAATCGCTAAGATCCTTCAGCTCCACACACTGCCCCAGCCAGAACTTCAGTAAAGCCTGGAAGATCAGCTTCTGTCTACAAACTTCTTAGGATATCTAAACAGCTGAGCACCAAAGGAGTGAACATAAAAGGATTGTACTAACATTTTTAACCATTTTTCCATTCTGGTTCGGGCCCCAAACAGGTTTGCTATGACCCAAATCAGCAGGAAGTCATTTTAAGAGAGCGACGCCCCATACCCAGAGGGTGGGGAAGGTTTCCCTCCCCCCTTTTCGGTTATTTGATGGATAACAGAAAACTTTGTTATTTAGGGGAAGAGACTACATGCTGTTAAATGGTCTTGTTAAATGGGTTTTGGAGGTTAGACCCAGGGACTTCCTTTTTCTTTTCTGTATCCTTCTTTCTCTCCTATGTAGGAGTGCACAGACTTGAGAAAAATGGGACATAGACATAGCACAGGAAGGACCAAGAAGAAGGGACAGATTATTGAATATACCCTTATACCTTTGTGTATTGATACCAAATTAGTCTGTCAGAGAAACGGGACCAAAAGCCTGAAGATTGATGCTGTAACATATGGAGAGAAAACAGGAACTGTCCAGGCAGACACTGATATCTCATTTCTTAGTTTTGGATGATGCAGGCCCTGCACTTCCTACATAATCAGATATATTTATCCCTCTCAGGTCTCTGAGGTGGCTGAACAATAGATAGCTAGAGTCTCATAGTTAAATTTTGAGTTGTTTAGGAATCAAGAGGGTGTTCTGGATTTAGGAAGATGTTTTTAATATTGTGATGCAAGTTAGTATGAAAGCTGAGTCAGATATAGAACTTTAAACTCATGGAGATGGTTAGATGGTAGAATGTTAAAGTCAGGGGCCAAATATGTATGAACTGGACATTGGGAGTGTATGCTGGGCCATTTAACTCTCATAAAGTTGGCATATTAAAAAATTATCATAAGTTGGACTACAAAATATTTCTGTTTCTCAAGGGATAATAAAGAGCGTATGATGGTTAAAAAAAAAGAATGGAAAAATGGTTAAGCAAGTTAATAGGAAATGTGATGTTCAGTCCTTTTGTGCTTAGCTTTAACTGTCCTAAGAAGTTTGTAATCAGAGGCCAAACTTCAGGGTTTTACTGAATTCCTGGCTGGAACAGTCTGAAAGCTGAACCATCATAGATAGCCATTTTAAGTTGTTCTGGTTGTAGATTTTTGAGGAAACAGCTATTGAGAGAGTCTGCAAAGCTGGATCATCTGGGCTACTTGTTTTTATTGGCGTCTGATCTCTTTTCTTCTGAGCTTTCAGTTGTCCAGTTGTCCCTGGATGCCTTAGATGCTTTTAATCTCCTGGAAAGATAAGAACAGAGCCTTGCCCTACTCCTAACTCTGGGGCACTACTTTTCTTTTGGCAGGTAATATCTTTCCTAGAGCAAGTTTTTCTTTTTTTTTTTTGACAATATAAAAAGTATTACCTTTCAGTTGATACTTAAAAAAATTCTTTTGATATTCAGAACTAAACATATCTTAAAGTGTACATATTTTGAGATAAAGGACAATTCACTTTGAATTTCAGCATGCTTTTTGTGATTAGCTTTTCACTTAAATCATTGCAAATCCCATGTGCCTGCCTCTGCCTTCCAAGTAGTAGGATCAAAAGCATGTGCCTCCCCATTGTTGGGAATAAAATGTGCACTGCCATCACTGGATTTAAGTTTTTCTATATTTGAATCTAGCTCTGTGTCAAGCTGGCCTTGAATTCAGAGATCTGCATGTTTCTGTCTCCATTGTGTTGTGATTAAGTGTGTATACCTCTCAAGTGATGGAATTAATTGTGTGCATCATCTCCACCCCGTTCATTGTAACTCTATAATTTAAAAGACTACTAACTCTATAGTGATCCTCCTGTTTCTGCTGGAGTAAGGCATGGGCTAACAGTGCTCTTCTCAAATATTTTACCTTAGCACCAAATTACTTCAGCTCTTAGAGGTTTAGAAAACCCAGGTGAACTGTAGTAACCCTTAGTTTACTTACAACTTTTTAAATCTCTTAACTGCCTTTTTTTAGGAAACAAATTTATAAGCTGATATAAATGTAATAGTCTGATCATGGCGCTGAATAAATGTGTCTTTTTTTTTTTTTAATGTGCTGTGTAAATTAGTCTACTCTGAAGCCATCTTGGTAAACTTCCCCAACAGTGTGAAGTTAGAATTTCTTCAGGGTGGTGCCAAGTTCCATTTGGAATTTATTTATGGTTGCTTGGGTGAAGAAGCCATTGTCTTCAAAAACAAAACCTTGGTATAGTTAAACTGCCAGTTGCTGTTGTGACTTTAATGAGTTTCACCATTGAAAGTGTCATTCAAGCAAGATCACAGTTTGGTTTTAAAATGGTTGTTGGCACACCCTATGAAATAACATTTGAATTATGGTATCAGATAAATAACAGATGGGAATGAAGCTTGTGAATCATCCATTATCATGTGTAATCAATAAACGATTTAATTCTCTTGAAAAAAAAAAAAAGAGTGTGTGAGCTCTGTGGCACCCTACAGTCTAACTTTCTAACATGAAATTAAGATCTTTTTTTTTCTTTCATGCCAGTAAATCAAGTATGCCTTTGGTAAATAGTTTTTGAAAATTTTATATTTTGTTTTTAATTATACTTTTTAAGTTTAGTTGCCCCCCCTTTTAAAACATTAATTTGTTTTTTCAAGTTACCTTTCAAACATAGTTTTCTCCCTTCTACCCTCCCACCCTCCAACCCTTCCACCTTCCTACTTTCCCATTCTCCCCCCGTCTCTCTCCTCCCTCCCTCACTATTCCTCTTCTTGGTATTCTTCTTCTCCTCAGATGAGGGTGGCCCTCACATATCATAATCCCTCAGTATGCCAGTCATGTGAGGGCCATGAGCTTACTCTTGTACTTGTGCTTCATCTTGGATCCAATTTGTAAGTATTTTATTCAGTATTTTTGCATCCATGTTCATAAGGGAAATTGGTTTAAATTTTCTTTCTCCATTGGTTCTTTTGAGGTTTAGCTATCAGGGTGATTGTGGATTCATAGAATGAGTTTGGCAGTGTTCCTTCTGTTTCTATGTTGTAGAAGAGTTTGAAGAATATTGCTGTTAGCTCTTCCTTAAAGATCTGGTAGAATTCTGTGCTGAACCCATCTGGCCCTGGGCTTTTATTGGTTGGAAGACTTCTATTTCCTTAGGGTTATAAGATTGTTTAGTTTGTTTACCTGTTCTTGATTTAACCTTGGTAGGTGGAATCTATCAAGAAAACTGTCCATTTCTTTCAGGTTTACCATTTTTGTGGAGTACAAGTTTTTGAAGTAGGTAGGACCTAATGATTCTTTAGATTTCCTCAATGCCTGTTGTTATTTCCCCCTTTTCATTTCGGATTTTTTTGATTTGGTTATTTTCCCTCTGCCTTTTAGTCAGTTTGGCTAAGGGTTTATCTATTTTTGTTGATTTTCTCAAAGAACCAACTCTTGGTTTTATTGATTCTTTGTATTGTTCTTTTTGTTTCTAAGTTATTGATTTCAACTCTGAGTTTGATAATTTCCTGCCATCCTCTCCTCTTGGGAGTGTTTGCTTCTTTTGTTTCTAGCTCTTTCAGGTGTACTTTTAGGTTCCTACTGTGGGAACTCTCCAATTTCTTTTTGGCACTTAGTGCTATAACTTTCTTCTTGGCACTGCTTTCAATGTGTCCCACAAGTTTGGGTATGTTGTGCCTTCATTTTCATGGAGTTCTAAGAAGACTTTAATTTCATTTTTTATTTATTCTCTGACTCAGAGGTCACTGAGTAGAGAGCTGCTCAGTTTCCATGTGTTTGCAGGCTTTCTGTTGTTTTTGTTATTGTTGAAGTCTAGCTTTATTCCATGATTGTCTGATAAATTACAAGGGGTAATTTCAATTTTTATGTACCTGTTGAGACTTGCTTTGTGAGCGACTATATGATTGATTTTGTAGAAGTTTCCATGAGGTGCTGAGAAGAAAGTGTATTCTTTTCTTTTTGGGTGAAATGTTCTATAGATATCAGTTAGGTCCATTTGATTCATGGCGTCTGTTAGTTTCCTTATTTTCTTGTTTGTTTTCTGTATCGTTGATCTGTCTAGTGGTGAGAGTGGTATGGTGTCTCCCTCTCTTAATGTGTGGTGTTCGATGTGGGATTTGAGTTTCAGTGGTATTTCTTTAACAAACTTACATTTGGGGCATAGATGTTCAGTATTGAGATGTTATCTTGGTGGATTTTACCTGGATGAGTTTAAAATGCCTTCCCCATGTCTTTTGATTAACATTGGTTGAAAGTTTAATTTATTAGATACTAGAATGGGTACTCAAGCTTGCTTATTGGATCCATTTGCTTGGTATACCTTTTTCCAGCCCTTTACTTGGAGATAATACCTACCTTTTTAGCTGAGTTGTGTTTCTTGTAAGCAGGAGGATGTGAAATTCTGTATTCACATTCATTCTGCTAGCCTATGTCTTTTTATTGGGGAATTGATTCCATTGATGTTGAGAAATATTAATGGCCAGTGATTGTTACTTCCTGCCATCTTGATGTTGGTGGAAGTAGTATGTGTGTGAGCTTCTCTTCTTTTGGTTTTGGTACCAGGGAGTTATTTGATTTCTGTGTTTTCTGGTGTGTAGTTAACTTCGTTGGGTTGGAATTTTCCTTCTAACATCTTCTGTAGAGCTAGATTTGTGCATAGATATTGTTTGAATTTAGTTTTGTCATGGAATCTTGTTTTCTCCATATATGTTGATTGACAATTTTGCTGGAAATAGTAATCTGGCCTGGAATTTGTAATTTTTTAGGTTCTGCAAGATGTCTGTCCAGGCCCTTCTGGCTTTTAGTGTCTCTGATGAAAAGTCAGGTGTAATTCTGATAGGTTTGCCATTATATGTCACTTGGCCCTTTTCCCTAGCAGCTTTTAATATTCTTTCTTTGTTCTGTATATTTAGTGTTTTTATTATTATGTGGTGCAAGGATTTTCTTTTCTGGTCTATTCTATTTGGAGTTCTGCAAGCTTCTTTTACAGTTATAGGTGTCTATTTGTGTAGGTTTGGGAAATTCTCTTCAATGATTTTGTTGAAGACTTTTCTTTTTGGTCCTTGGAGTTGGGAACCTTATCTTTCTTCTATTCCTATTATTCTGAAATTGGTCTTTTCATAGTTTCCTTGATTTCCTGAAGGTCTTGGGTCAGGACTTTTTGGGATTTTACATTGTCTTTGATAGATGTATTAATTTCTTCAATTTTATCCTTTGTGTCTGAGATTCTATCTTCCATCTCTTGTATTCTGTTGGTGATGCTTGTGTCTGTAGTTCATTTTCTTTTCCTAAGGTTTTCCAGTTCCATGCATATCTCAGCTTGTATTTTCTTTATTGCTTCAACTTCCTTTTTCAGGTCTTCTATTCCTTTAAGAGCTTTATTCATTTCCATCACCTCATTTGCAGTATTTTGTTGTTGCTGTCTGAGGTATTTGATTTCCTCCTTTAAATCTTTTGTTATTAATAGAACCATAGGATGAAGGTCATTTTTCTTTGTTTCAACTGTGTTAGGATTTCCAGGGTTTTCTGTAGCATTATAGCTAGGTTCTGAAGATGTCCTATGCTTTTTATTTATTTATTTTTACTATGTTCTTGTGCTGGCCTTTAGTCATCTGGTTGACCCTAGTTTTGTCTGGTTACTTCTAATGCCAGTTGACCTTGGTGCTCAGGAAACCCCCCTTTTCTGGGGGCTGGGTGATCCTGAGATCCTGGTGTCCACTTACAGATAGTGGGTAGGTTCCTGTAATAGACTGGCTCTTGGAGAATGACTGACACTCTCCTCAACTGATTATGACCAAATTGGACCAATATACAGGGTATTGGAGTGGGAAGGGGGCTACCTTGTGAGGACCAGAGAGCTGGTGGGTCTCCTCCGAAAGGCAGGTCAAGCTGTGGTTGAACCTGTGTTCTCCCCTCACTGACACTGTCACTATTGGTCATCAGTTAGGCTGACTGTACATGCAGGGAGCTCCATCCAAGACAGGTGCCAGTGATGTCGAGCCTGTTGCTGACTCCCTCAAAAGCTTGGCTGCTCAGGTGATGGACCTTCCCCAATGTTTTTGGAGAACACACTGTCACTGCCTCTGTATGCAGTCAGTCTTGGATCCTGATTGATTTGCTACAGTTGGATCTGCCACTCAGCTACAGTGCACACTGTGCTGCTATGTTGTGAACTCTGAAAATCTTACTTACGTTTGCTCTTGTGGCCTGGCTAATTTTCCCTGTTGGGTATACAGGGCCATGTGCAGGCTGGGTCCCAGGCAGACAGATGGGGCTGCTGATATGTGGCTGGTACTGTGGGCTGCATCCACTTGTGGGCTAGATCTGCTCTGTCATGCTGTTCTCTCCAGACGGGTGACAGAGCTGGCTCCCTTTTAGTTTTTTGACAGGAGCTCATTTTGTAGCCAAAGGTGTCCTCAGACACATGAGTCTATTTCAGTCTTATGTGCATATGTCCCTAGGACCAGTTTATTTTAGATGACATATGAAAAATACATTAATCAAATGAAAGAAAAAATCAAATGAATTGTTTTCCCATTACATTACCATTTATTGAGCATTTTTTATATTCTGGCATTGTCTTAGGTACTTTAAACACAACCTTAGAAACACTTAGTACACCAGGTAAAATATCATGAGGATTTTGTTAGATAATCTTTGGAGGTGAGGGAATGTAATTTTAAATTGACTGCTTGTGCACTTCTCTGAAGAATAAAAAGCTTCTAGTAAAGGCTATGAGAACACACACACACACACACACACACACACACACACACACACACACATTTGAAGCCTGTGGTATGAAAGTATACAGACTGTGCCAAATTGACTGGATGGGCTAGACCAGCAGATTGTTAATGTGAAGCTGTAATGGCTTGTGACCAGATTTAGGTCATAGTGGAATTAAAATAAGTCCCATGAGGCCAGGTGACTGAATTCAGAACTTCAGGAAAACATCAGAACTGTTGTGAGTACTCAGTAAAGGTGTGTTAAATTATGGAATACTTTTTTCTTTATATTTTTCACTGTTTTCAGCTACAAGGAATTATGGAAGTTAGGCATGGCTGAATCCATCTATTAATACCAGCATTTGGGAGGCTGAACCAGGAGAATTACAAATCTTAGGCCATCTTCAGGAACACAGACAGATTCTGTTTAGAAACAAACATGCATTTTTAATGAGAAGAGAATCAATTAGCCACACCAGCTCTCAGCCAAGCACTGGCAATTATAACATGACTGGCGAGTGGGTTGTAAAACGTTCAGAGACAGCGATCCCTGCTGAAGAAGGTAGTTTTAATTTAGCTAACCAGGCTGAGCTTTATATACCCATTACATCAAGCTACCATCAAGTTAGTAGCAGATATCCAGCCCTGAAGTGCAGGACCCCAAGTTAGAGGTCATGGCATAACTACCCGAAATTTAATGGTGTAAGAATATAATTTGTTATTAATTTACAGAGCTGTGGATATTGTCTGGGCTTCACTCTTTGCTTCTCCCTGAAGGCCTCTCACAGCACCACAGACTAATGGAGGGTGAGACTCAAGTTGTTTGAAGGCTTGAGTTAATAAGTGAAGACCCACTTACATGATACAGGAGCAACTCTAGCTGTTGCTTAAGAGCTCAGCTAGATCATTTATTGAGCATCTGTTTGTGGTCTTTCATTGTATGGTGGCTTATATATTAGCTGAGTTATAATAAAGAGATCACAGTAACACCATTCCAAAGGCAACATGATGCCCTATGTAAGTGTGCTTTACTTAAAACTGAGTTCTGGTCAGCTCAGATTCCAGGGAAGAGATATTCATGAGGATATTGCTGAATAGTGCAGTGGGATAGACTGGGTGTTGTAAAATGTGCTGATACTAACTACAATCCATAGGATCTAATGACATCACAGTGAGTCTTGGAATACCAAGACTTATATATTGGACATAAGATATTTAGAAAAAAAGGACCAGTAGCAAAAAAAAAAAAAAAAATCAATTAGAAAAACAGGTGAGTTACAGAAGTCTGGATTTGGAGGGACAAGAAATAAATTACAGATTGCGTAAAACGCTGTGGATAACAAATGCTAAGTGATGTAACTGGCAAGTCACAGGGGAAGGTATTGGTAGATTTTGGCGGAGAGAGTGAATATCAGACGGAGTTAGCTTCATGAGTCACCATGAAGGACAGAGCAAGTAGTTTCAAGCAAATAACTCCTTTGAAAATGTTTATGCCACAGAGAAAGAGAAAGATGTAATATTTGGTTATGAAGATTAGGAAATCAGAGGACCTTTCCTGGTTCCAGTGAGAGTGCATCTTTATGCTAAGAGGAGCATTCTAACAGAGGTAATGGATTAAAATCACAACTAAGTCAAGCAGAGTTGGTGCTTCTCTGTGCTTCAGCAAGTGACATGATGCAATTTGTAGATTTGTTGTGAGGAAAATGCATCCATGGCCACAAGAAAGAAGGCAGGAGTAGAAGTTGATGCATATTGAAGCTGATGCGGGCCTGAGATGTCTAGGGACTCTGCAATGTATGTTTAGAGTGCAGTAGCCACCAACATCAACAGAGAAACAGAATGTGGGGGAAATTCTGTAGTTTTTACACTGAAAATAAATATAAATAATTTTGAAGCAGTGTGGGAGAGGAAAGGGGAGAGAAAGGAAGAGAGAGAATAAGAGATGAAGAGAGCAGAGTAGATAGAGCAGTATAAAGTTATAAATAGCACACAGAATATGAGCATATCTGTACATTTGAAATAATAGCAGTCCTCTGAAGTGATATATATGTACAATGCTGCAGACAATTGTATAAATGGGGACCAGGAGAAATACTTTCTTTTTAAGAAGAAAAAAATATTGGCAACACTTTGGCCTTGAACTGTGGAAAGTTATATGTACTATAAGAATCAGATGGAGTATCTGTCCTAAGTAATCAAAAATACATGGTAGGCTTTTCATGATTTACATTCAATAAGCTTAAAAGCACTTAAAAGAAATTTTTTGAAAGGGAATAGCCTGAAATATATTTGAAAAGTAAAGTTATTATGGCCAAGAACATCAATTTTTGCCTCAAACTATGAAATCATAGATCCATGAATGACCTACTAACTTTCTCTGTATTAAACGACTTATACATAAGTAAGCCTCCTGATTCCAAAGTCACATACCTAGGAACATAACCTGGGTAAAATTTACATAACAGAAACGTTTAGGTTCTTCTTATTCTATGATGGGATTAAATTTTAAAAGATGTCAAAGTCTGGAGATGTGGGAGCATGAAGACATTAAAGAGAAAAATATCTGTAAGCATATAACTTATTCTGAGTACCTTGGTCTGAATACTTAATGTCTATTACAATTTTGAGGCTGAAAGTATTTTAGAACTTGTATTGAACACAGAAATTTGTTTTACATGACAATATTAGGAAAATACATAAATTCAAATTAAAAGTCTACCAAAGGTAGGCATTGTATGTGTTAGTGGATATCAGTGAGGACAAAGTCAAGGTGGATTCCTCCCCTTCTGAGACTTATAAGAGCCTACAAAAGAAAAGGAAATGTGCTTCCTCTTTTGAGTAAAATTGATGTATTTCATCAGGATAGACCTAATTAATCACTGGACTGCCCATATTGTTAACATAAACTCTTGGTAAGATGGCATTAAGGCCTGTGACACATCTGTAAATTCAGAAAGCTGACTGGCTCAGTTGGAGACCTTGAAGACTGGGCATGCCTTTGTGTGACAGTGTTTAATACATGCAGACAGATTTATTGAAGTAGATGGTATGACTTTCATTCAGGAGAGAGAATCCGTAGCACAGGCCTTACAACACCATAACCAGAGCTGAATGGCACTCTATGGGAGCTTCAGGTGAGTTGTCACCTGACTGTGCTATGGCTCTTGCTCACTTTTGTATGAATTTAGGAATATTATTTGAGAGGAGATCAAGGATAACACTCTCATCAAGAATATGTTGCTGCTTTCTTTGTCATATGTTCTGATTGCATTCACCTTAAACAAGCAAATAAGCCTTATTTTCAGTTTACACTTTGGATGGTTTCTCTCAGAACTTATGTACTTGTTAATTTTAATTGTCAATGTCGTATTTATAATATATGCATGCATATGTATATACAAACACACAATATATGTACATGCATATACATGCACACATATGTAAAAATGGCCTATAAATGTGAATGCATACCCATGTAAATGTGTACATGTTCACAGTTACCGATTCCCTATCATACTGGGACCTTACATGAAGTTTTAATGTCTTTATCACTTGACTTTAATTTAATTGTTCATTATTGGAATAATTTAATCACCCAATAAAGCCCCTTCTTTTAAAAGTGAGTTCATCCTAAATAGTATTGTAACTAAAATTATGAACATGCTTTTTGATACATAGTATATAACTGAATATTGTTATATTTCTAGGAATAGCTTAAAATACTAGAGAGACTTCTGATGCTAACATAATATAAATTTTGATTTTTATCTCTTTAGTTCTCCATCTCTACTGACATTCCTTCAATGAGACGCCATTTCAGGGAGGCAAAGTTGGAGGGAGCCTCTGAATCAGGGACCATTGTGACATGAACTTAGCAGTGGGTTTTGTTCACTTCAGGCTTTCAGATGAGATCCCAGACCTTGCAACAACTTGCTCTTAATCTTCACTTGAAGCTCCAGCAAAACTAAACCTAGATCCTAATCCATAGAAACGTAAGGTAACATGCAAGCCATCATTTCTACAAATCCATTATAATTTGTTAACACTTAGTTACCAATTCATGAATACTATTAAAGTTTTCTAACAACTTATTAGCTCATTATCATTTGTTCAAAGTTTTCTTTCTCCAAATTTTGACATATACTACATTATTTTGTGTGTATATTTGTTTATATAGAAAATACCTGTCCTTCAATTAATCTGAATGTCCTATTTGTTTTGTTGATTTTTTTTCTTTCCTTTCTCTTTTGTATTCAGTACCCAAGGTTGGACTTGATTTCCCAATCTAACTTCCTCATTCTTGTTATGCTCTTTCTTTGATTCCCTTGTTTAGTTTTCATGGCAGAAACTCAGTGTTAGTTTGTAACTGCCAGTTCCCTGCAACAGTCAGTTTCCCAGATTGGCTTTAAGTCCATGGTAATCTTTCTATTTCAACCAAGATCACTGGTGACCTACTATGTCCAGCTCTTCAGTAGTATTTATCTTTATTAGTGTTTTTATAACAAGTTGAAAAATTATACTTTCATGTTTATTATCTTAACTTCATAAATTGTGTTAAAATTTTTATTATTTGATCATAGGTATACTCACTGGGTTGAAGTGAAATCTTGTTACTTTTAATTTCTATTTCCTTGATGGATACAGAAAACCCTTTGAAGTATTTATTGGATATGTGTTCTTGTTTTGAGAACTGCATATTCACTTAATTATTACATTTATTGATTAGAATATTTGGTTGTTAGTGTTCATTTTTGGTAACATTAGGCAACTTCTTTCTTCTTTCTGGTAACATCTTCTTCTGCTGAAGAGGAGATTTTGAATTTCAGTTGTCAGTTCTGTGACACATGACAAGAGGTTCTGGTGACGATGTGGAGAATGAAGGATAGCTCCTCTCAGCAGTGGAAAGGGAACACTGTCCTCCAACTATGAAAATCAGTAGGACTGTTCCTCAGAAAAGAGAGAAATAAAATCACCATGTGACTTAGCTATAGCATTCTTTGATAGACACTGAATGGATTCTAAGTGGACATACCACAGAAACTTGAACATCCATTGTCACAGCTACCTATTCCTGATGATGAAATGGAACCACCCTGAGTGTTTATTAGCAGGTGAATGGATGAAAATTTGGTACATACACACAGGGGAATTTTATTCAACTGGAAAAGATGAAATTGTTATATTTGCAGAAAAATGATGCAATAGTTAATAGATTATACTAAGTAGAATAAGAAATATTCTTTTCTTTATCAAACAGAGTCAACTTTCTTTTTTTGTGTGTGGTAAAGTATATCTGTTTTCAGTTTTTCTTTTTTATATTAATAAATAAATTTATTTATTTGTTGCTTCATGTTACATCTCCAACATATTGTCCTCTTTCCCCCCTTCCCAGCCCCACCCTCCCACCTTCTACCCTCTAAGCCTTCTATCCCACTCCTCTGGAGTGGAGTGTCCCTACACAACAGTCTGTAGCCCCAGTTCAGAAGTCACATGAGGGCCAAGAGCCTCCTCATACAATGGGGGCCTACAAAGCAGTACCACCAGTGAAAAGTGTCTCATTGCCAGGGAGGGAAAACTAAAGAACAAACCAACCAACAAACAAAAATAAATAAATAAAAAATAAAAAAAATCTATGTCCATGTTCCCTTTGCATTGGTTGTAGTATAGATATCCCGTACTATATAGCTAAAATCCTACTATAAGTGAATAGATGCCATGTGCATCCTTCTGAGTCTGGGTTAGCTCACTCAGGATGAGCTTCTCTATTTCCATGCATTTGGCTGCAAATTGCATAATTTCATTGTTTCTGATAGCTGAGTAATATTCCATTGTGTAGATGTACCACAGTTTTTCAACCCATTCTTCAGTTGAGGGACATCTGGGTTGTTTGCAGTTTCTAGCTATTACAAATAAGGCTGTTATGAACATAGATGAGGAAACTTCCTTATGATTCCGTGAGGAGTCATTTGGATGTATACCCAGAAGTGGTATGGCTGGGTCCTGAGGCAAAGCTATTCCAAGTTTTCTAAGATATTGCCATACTGACCTCCATAGTGGTTGCACAAGCCTGCATTCCCACCAGCAATGTATGAGGGTTCCCCTTTCTCCACACCCTCGCCAGCATGTGCTGTCATTTGAGTTTTGGATCTTAGCCATTCTGACAGGTGTGAGATGGAATCTCAGAGTCATCTTGAGTTGAATTTCTCTGATGATTAAGGATGTTGAGCATTTCTTCAGGTGTCTCTCAGCCATTAGGGATTCCTCCTTTGTGAATTCTCTATTTAGCTCCATCCCCCATTTTTTGATTGGGTTATTTGGTTTCTTGGAATTTAATTTCTTGAGTTCTCTGTAGATTTTGGATATTAGCCCTCTGTCAGATGTGGGGTTGGTGAAGATTTTCTCCCAGTCTGTAGACTGCTCTTTTGTTTGAATGACAGTGTCTTTTGCCTTACAGAATCTTTTCAGTTTCATGAGGTCCCATTTATTGATTGTTGGTCTCAGGTCCTGAGCTGTTGGTGTTCTGTTCAGGAAGTTGTCACCTGTGCCAATGAGTTTGAGGGTTTTTCCCACTTTTTCTTCTAGTAGATTTAGTGTGACCAGCCTTATGTTAAGGTCTTTGATCCACTTGGACTTAAGTTTTGTACAAGGTGATAAGTATGGGTCTAATTTCATTCTTTTACAAGTGGATATCCAGTTGGACCAGCACCATTTGTTGAAGATACTGTCCTTTTTGCATTGTGCGGTTTTGGCTTCTTTGACTAAAATTAGGTTGCCATAGGTGTGTGGGTCCATTTCTGGGTCTCCAATTAGATTCCATTTATCTACTGGTTTGTTTCTATACCAATACCATGGTGTTTTTACTACTATTGCTCTGTAGTACAGCTTGAAATCTGGGATGGTGATACCTCCAGATGTTTTTTTATTGTACAGGATTGATTTAGCTATTCTGGGTTTTTTGTTGTTCCATATGAAATTGAGAATAGCTCTTTCCAGGTCTATAAAGAATTGTGTTGGTATTTTGATAGGAATTGCATTGAATCTATATATTGCTTTTGGTAGGATGACCATTTATATTATGTTGATCCTACCTATCCATGAGAATAGGAGATCTTTCCATCTTCGAAAGGCCTCTTCTATTTCTTTCTTCAAGGGCTTGAAGTTATTGTTGTACAGTTCCTTTACTTGGTTGGTTAGAGTTACCCCCAGGTATTTTATATTGTTTGTGGCTATTGTGAAGGGTGTTGTTTCCCTGATTTCTTTCTCAGCTCATTTGTTTGTTGTATAGAGAAGGGCTTCTGATTTTTTTGAATTAATTTTGTATCCAGCCACTTTGCTGAAGGTGTTTATCAGCTGTAAGGGTTCTCTGGTGGAATTTTTTGGGGTTGCTTATGTATACTATCATATGGTCTGCAAATAGGGATAATTTGACTTCTTCGTTTCTACTTTGTATCCCATTGATCTCTTTTAGTTGTCTTATTGCTCTAGCAAGAACTTCAAGTACTATATTGAAGAGATATGGTGAAAGTGGGCATCCTTGTCTTGTCCCTGAGTTTAGAGGAAATGATTCAAGTTTCTCTCCATTTAATTTGATGTTGGACACTGGCTGTTGTATATTGCCTTTATTATTTCTAAGTACAGTCCTTGTATGCCTGTTCTCTCCAGAACTTTTAGCATGAAGGGGTGTTGGTTTTTTGTCAAATGCTTTTTCTGCATCTAGCGAGATTATCATGTGGTTTTTCCTTTCATCTTGTTTATATGGTGAATGATGTTGATAGACTTTCGTATGTTGAACCATCCCTGCATTCTTGGGATGAAGCCTACTGCATCATGGTATATGATACTTTTGATGTGCTCTTGAATTCGGTTTGCTAGTATTTTATTAAGTGTTTTTGCATCTATGTTCATGAGGGAGATTGGTCTGAAGTTCTCTTTCTTTGTTGGGTCTTTGTGTGGTGTAGGAATGAGGGTGACTGTGGCCTCATAGAATGAGTTTGGCAGTGTTCTTTCTGATTCTATGTGGTGGAAGAGTTTGAAGAATATTGGTGTTAGCTCCTCTTTGAAGTCAGGTAGAATTCCGTGCTAAAGCCATCTGACACTGGGCTTTTTTTGGTTGGGAGATTTTTAATGACTGTTTCTATTTCCTTAGGGATTCTAGGACTGTTTAATCTGCTAATCTGATCTTGATTTAGCTTCGGTAGGTGGAATCTATCAAGAAAATTGTTCATTTCATTTAAGTTTTCAAATTTGGTGGAGTATAGATTTTTAAAGTAATATCCAAATATTCTCTGGATTTCCTCAATTCTGTTGTTATTTCTCCCTTTTCATTTGTGATTTTGTTGACTTGGGTTTTTTCCCTCTGCCTTTTAATTATTTTGGCTCAGGGTCTGTCTATTTTGTTGATTTTTCTCAAAGAACCAACTCTTGGTTTCATTGATTCTTTGTACAGTTTTATTTTTTATTTCTAAGTTGTTGATTTCAGCCCTAATTTTGATGATTTCCTGCCTTCTTCTCCTCTTGGGAGTGTTTGCTTCTTTTTTTTTCCAATTCACCCAGTTTAGCTGTTAATTCGCTAATATGAGCTGTCACAATTTTCTTTTTGAAGGCACTTAGTGCTATGAACTTTCCTTGTAGCACAGCTTTCATTGTGTCCCATAGGTTTGGTTATGTTGTGCCTTCATTGTCATTAGATTTTAAGAAGTCTTTGATTTCCTTCTTTATTTCTTCCCTGACCCAGTAGTCATCCAGTAAAGAGTTGTTCAATTTCCATGTGTGTGTAGACCTTCTGTTGATTCTTTTGCTGTTGAAGACCAGCTTTATTCCATGGTGGTCTGATAAGTTACAAGGGTTTTTTTTTTTTTTAGTACAACATCCAAAGAAAATGAAAAAGCTAAAGAAACTCTCACCCACAACATCCAAGAAATCAAGGACTCAATGAAAAGATGGAACCTAAGAATTATAAGCATAGAGGAAAGAGAAGACTCCCGACTCCAAGGTCCAGGAAATATCTTCAACAAAATCATAGAAGAAAACTTCCCAAATCTGAAGAAAGAGATGCCAATACAATTTCAATAGGCTTACAGAACACCAAACAGAGTAGATCAGAAAAGAAACTCCTCTCGCCATATGATAATTGAAACTCAAAATGTACAGAACAAAGAAAGAATATTAAAATCCATAAGAGAAAAAGGTCAAGTAACGTATAATGGCAGACCCATCAGAATTACATCTGACATCTCCTCAGAAACCCTAAAAGCTAGAAGGGCCTGGACAGATGTCCTACAAGCCCTGAGAGAACATAGGTGCCCAGCCAGACTACTATACCCAGCAAAACTCTCTATCAACATAGAAGGAGAAAACAACATATTCCATGACAAAATCAAATTTAAACAATACCTACCCACAAACCCAGCCCTACAGAAGATCCTAGAAGGAAAATTCCAACCCAGAGAAGATAACCACACCCAAGAAAACAGAGGAAATAGAAAACTCCACAGAAAATAAATCAAAAGAGGTACAGGATGACCACCTATACCAAAATGATGGGAAATAACAACCCCTGGTCACTAATACCCATCATCATCAATGGACTCAACTCCCCAATAAAAAGATACAAACTTACAGATTGGATCCTTAAACAAGACCCATCCTTTTGCTGCATACAAGAAACACATCTCATTATCAAAGATAGCACTATCTCAGAGTAAAGGGCTGTGAAAATGTTTTCCAAGCAAATGGACCCAGGAAGCAAGCTGGAGTAGCCATCCTAATATCAAACAAAATAAACTTCCAACTGAAGTTAATACAAAAAAGACAGAGAAGGGTATTACATACTCGTTAAAGGGAACATTCATCAAGAGAACATCTCAATATTGAACATCTATGCCCCCAAATCAAAGGCACCTACATTTGTAAAAGAAACGCTTCTAAAACTTAAATCGCACATCGATCCCAACACATTAGTAGTGGGAGACTTCAACACCCCACTCACAATAATGGACAGAACATCAAGACAGAAACCAAACAGAGAAATAATGAGTGTAACAGAAATCATGAACCAAATGGACCTAACATATATCTACAGAACGTTTCACCCAAACACAAAGGAATACACGTTCTTCTCAGCACCTCACAGAACCTTCTCCAAAATCGACCATATAGTTGGACACAAAGATAGTCTCAACAGATACAAGAGTCAATTTTCAATTTCAGACAGAAATTGACTCTCTAGGTTTAGAGTTCAAAAAAATCAACAAGTATGTAACAGAAATTATTTAATAGAGGGTAGTAGACTGACTGTGAAGGTTTTATATAAAACCTAAATAATATTTAAAAGTCCATATTAAAAAGTAGCATTTAGAAATAACTTTTGTGGAGAGTGCAGGCCTTATCTTTAACTCACACTATAGCAACTTATCATTTATTATTCTTAGTTTTTCTCTTGTTGACAAGTGTTAGAGCTATTAATTTTGTTCTTTGACATGCACCTGCTGTATTGAATGAGGTATTTTATTATTTTTAATGTCCTTTCACTCCCAGATAACCGTACATTTGCTAACAATGATAATTTCTGACCTTCATTTTGCTCCAGAACAATTGAGTTCTCTTGTCAAACTCATTAGAGATTCTATAGCATTGAAGAAAAAATAAAATATATCAGTTGAAATTTGCATTTTATCTATGATTAAGTGGAAGCAATTTAGTTCAAAATGTTATGCAGTCATTAACACTGAACTCTTTGGCCTTTGAAATATTTCTCCTTCTAACCAGCTTCTAATCTATCATATGTCTTGAAAACTTTGTCTATCCTAGATCATTCATATAAATGGACCAATATTTGTCCTTTTGTAGCCGTTAACTAGACCTAATATTCTCAAGGTTTATCCATGTGAACTTTATTCTTTTTTATGATTAAAATATATTCAAATATATATGTATATATATATATATATATACATACCACAATTTATTTATCCATTCAACTATTCATAGAACATTGGAGCAGATTTCCCCTTTTGGCTATTGTGACTATTACATCTAAAACACTCAAAAACTCCTCTTCCACCTGATCTACCCATGCTCCCGTCCCCATCCATCGCTATAAAATATATCCTATTTCCCCACTGAGGGACATTCCTGTGTCCTGCCTAGAACACTCCTTTTTGCCCACTCTCTCTGGGTAAGTGGAATGTACCTTGGTTATCATTTACTCAATGACTGATTATCCCTTATACATGGATACATATCATATGTATCTCTCTGGGTCTTGGTTACCTCATTCAGGATGATTTTTTTTTCTATTTTATTTCATTTGCTTGCAAATTTTATGATATCATGTTGTCAAAAAACTGAGAAATACTACATTATACAGATGCACAATTTCTTTATCCATTCTTCTTTTGAGGGACATCGTGGTTGTTTCCATTGCCTGGCTTGTGTGAATAAAGCTTCAGTGAACATGGCTGAGCAAGTGTTCATATGATAGGATGGAGTGTCCTGTAGGGATATGTCCAAGAGTAATTATTGCAAGGTCTTGAGGAAGATAGATCCCCAAATTTGTGAGTAATTGTCATATTTATTTATTTTAATTTTTTAATGTTTATTTAATACTTCAGGTTACATCTCCACCTCAGTGCCCTCTTTCCACCTCTCCCAGTCCCACCCTCCAACCCTCTACCCCCTATCCTTTCCAACCCACTCCTCTGTAATGGAGTGTCCCTACATATCAGTCCCCTGCCTCAGTTCAGCAGTCATATGAGAGCTAAGAGCCTCCTCATACCCTGGGGGCCTACAAGGCAGAACCACTAGCACAAAGTGTCTCATTGACAGGTAACAAAGTCTATGTTCCTGTTTCCTTTGGTGCATTGGTTGTAGTATAGTTATCATGTACTATATGGCTAATATCCAATTATAAGTGAATAGATGTTGTGTGCATCCTTCTGAGTCTGGTTAGCCCACTCAGGACGAGCTTCTCTAGTTCCATTCATTTGGCTGAAAATTGCATGATTTCATTGTTTCTGATGGTTGAGTAGCATTCCATTGTATAGATGTACCACAGGCTTTTTATCCAGCCAAGAAACCAAATAATCCACCGAAAAAATGGGGAACAGAGCTAAACCAAGAATTCACAAAGGAGGAATCCCTAATGATTGAGAGACACTTGAAGAAATGCTTATCATCTTTAATCATCAGAGAAATGTACTCAAGATGATTCTGAGATTCCATCTCACACTTGTCAGAATGGCTAAGATCAGAAACTCAAATGACAGCACATGCTGGCAAGGTTGTGGAAAAAGGGGAACACTCCTCCATTCCTGGTGGGAGTGCAGGCTTGTAAAACCACTATGGAAATAAGTCTGGCAATATCTTAGAAAACTTGGAATAGCTCTACCTCAAGACCCAGCCATACTACTTCTGGGTATACATCCAAATGATTCCTCACCAAACCACAAGGATATTTCCTCATCTATGTTCATAGCAGCCTTATTTGTAATAGCTAGAAACTGAAAACAACCCAGATGTCCCTCAACCGAAGAATGGATAAAAAAAACCTGTGGTACATCATATTTACAAGTTTACATTCCTACCAGCAACGGAGGAGTGTTCCCCTTGTTCTGCATCCTTGCCAACATGAGCTGTCACTCATGTTATTGATCTTAGCCATTCTAGCAGGTATTGGATGGAATCTCTAAGAAGTTTTGACTTGTATATCCCTGGTAGCTAAGGGTGATGAACACTTTTAGTTTTGTTTTGTTTTTTAGGTTTTTTTTTTTTTTTTTGAGACAGGGTTCCTCTGTGTATCCATGACTGTCCTGGACTCACTTTGTAGACCAGGCTGGCCTTGAACTCACAGTGAGAGTCCTGCCTCTACTTCCTGAGTGCTGGGATTAAAGGCGTGAGCCACTACGCCCGGCTATGAACACTTTTTAAGTGTTTCTCAGCCACTTAAGATCCCTCTATTGAGAATTCTACATTTAGATTTGTTCCCATTTTTAAGTGGATTATCTGATATTTTGGTATCTTGGTTTTGGTTTCTTGAGTTCTTTATGTATATTGGTTATTAGAAATAGAGTTGGTGAAAATCTTTTTCCATTCTATAGGCTGCCATTTTATGTAATTGTCAGTGTCCTTTGCTTTAAGTAAGCCTTCAGTTCCATGAGTTCCCATTTATGAATTGTTGATCTTAGTCTGTGAACTGTCAATATTCTGCTCAGGAAGTTGTCTCCTACATCAATGCAGTCAAGGCTTCCCATTTTCTCTTCTATCATGTTTAGTGTATCTGGTGTTATGTTGAGGTCTTTAATCCACTTGGACTTGAGTTTTGTACAGGGTGATAAATATGGATCTATTTTTAGTCTTCTACATCCAGACATCCAGTTTGACCAGCACTATTTGTTGAAGATTCTTTCTTTTTTCTAGTATGCATTTCTAGTTTCTTTGTCAAAAATCAGGAGTTCATATGTATGGGGATTTATGTCTGTTTTTCACTTTAATCCGATTGATCAACTCATCTGCTTTTAGGCCAATCCCATGGAGTTTTTGTTACTATTGCTCGGTAGTACAACCTGAAATTGGGAATGGTAAGGTTCCTTTTGTTGTTCAGTATTGTTTTCACTATCTTGGGTGTTTTTTTTTTTTCTGTATGAGTTGAGAATTGTCTGTCAAGGTCTGTAAGAATTGTGTTGCAATTTTGATGGTGATTGCACTGAATATGTATATTGCTTTTGGTAAAATGAGCATTTTTTGCTCTGTTAATCCTATGCATACATGACCATTTAAGATCTTTCCATCTTCTGATATCTTCTTCAAATTCTTTTTTTTTTTTGAAGACTTGAAGTTTTTATCATACAAGTCTTTCACTTATTTGGTTTACCCCAAGATATTTTATATTATTTAAGGCTATCGTAAAAGGTTTTGTTTCTTTGATTTCTTTTTCAGTCCATGTGTTATTTGTATAAAGGAGGGCTACTGATTTTTTTGAGTTAATCTTTGCTGAAAGTGTTTCTCAGTTGCAGGAGTCCCCTGTTGAAATTTTGGGGTTGCTGAAGATGTAGTCAGAAGAATCTTTAGTTTTTTCTCTTAATACCCCACTACAGCAGCAAAACAAAATATAAATAAATCTAACACGTAGCATAATTTTAAAAATATACTACAACATTCATTAAAAAATATACATTTTTCATTAGGAAGGACTATTCCCAATTGTCTGTAATACCACCAGATTGATTTCAAAAATAGTTGTAGAAGTTTGTACTCCCACCAGCAATGGAGTTTCTACTTTTTCCACATCCTGACTAGCATGTTCTGCCCCTTGAATTTTTGATATTAGTCATTCTGAGAGATGTAAGATGGAATTGTAGGATTGTTTTGAGTTGTATTTCCCTGATGACTAAGGACCTTGAACATTTTTAAGTGCTTTGTAGATATTTGAAATTTTTCTGTTGAGAACTCTTGGTTTAGCTCTGTATCTGTATCATTTTAAGTTGGATTATTTGTTTTTTTTTTGGTGTTTACGTTTTTGAGTTCTCTACATATTTTGAATATTAGCCCACCATTGGATGTAAACTTGGTGAAGATATTACCCCAATCTGCAGGCTGTCATTTTATTTTCTTGACAGTGTCCATTGCTTTACAGAAGCTTTCCAGTTATACCACTCTTGAACATATACCCAAAAGATGCCCCACCATACCACAAGGACATTTGCTCAACTATGTTCATAGCAGCTTTGATCATAATAGCCAAAAACCAGAAACAACTTACATCTCCCTCAAGTGAAGAATGGATTAAAAAAATGTGGTAGATTTACACAATGGAATACCCCTTAGCTATTAAAAACAAAGAAATCGTGAATCTCATAGGCAAATGGATGGAACTAGAAAAGTTTTTTCTAAGTGAGGTTACCTAAACCCAGAAAGATATCCATGGCAAGTATTCATACATAAACAGATACTAGACATATAGTACAGGATAACCATTCTACAACCCATAGACCAGAGGAAGCTAAGCAACTAAGATGGCAGAAGGGAAGATGCTGGAACTTCACTCAGAAAGGGAAATAAAATAGACAGTGGAAGTGGATGAAGAGAACTGGGTATCTGAGATACCTAGCAGTGGGGGCTTACAGACACTAAAGAGGCCTCCTTCTAGCTTGGTAGGAGTTCTAGGGAAAGGGAAGGACCACCAACTCACCATGTATTCAAGAAGTTCAGGGATAAAGATATACTAAAAATTGAGGGAATGTCCAAACAATGACAGGCTCAACCTGAGACCTACTCCAAGGGAAAGAAGCAATACCTATCACTACTAATGATACTCTTCCATGCTTAAAGACAGCAACATAGCATAACTGTCTTCTGAGGACCTCCATGCTGTAGAGGATCCAAACAGTGGCTGAGATTCAAACTTTAGGTGGAGCCTAGGCTGTCTGGTGGCAGAATGGGGGTGGGGAAAGATAGAAAGTCCTGGAGGGGACAAGAATTCCACAAGAATATCAACAGAGACAACTAACCTAGAGCCATGGGGGCTCACAGAGACTGAAGCACCAATCAAAGAGCATGCATGAACTTAACCTAGGACCCTTACACATATGTAACTGATGGGCAGATTGGTCATCATGTGGGGCCCCTAGAAAGTAGAGTGGGGCTCTCTCTGACATGGACTCTGACGCCTGCTTTTTGACCACTTCACCCTAGTGGGCCTGCAGTGCATGGCCTTAATGGAAGAAGATGTGCTTAGTCCTGATGTGACTTGATGTTTTGGGACGGGATTGCTAGAGGGAAGGGGGCTCCCTTTTCTGAGGTGAATATTACAGGGAATGGAAGAAAGAGGTGGGAGGGTGAGACCCAGAGAGGGGAGGAAGAAACTAAGATTGGGATATAACATGAATAAATAAATTTAATAAACTTTAAAAAATACTCATTTATACACATTTTTCTGATATATATATGCTGTTTACACTGTACTTTTTTACTTTTTGCACTCATCTGTGGAAAGCAGCTTTGTTTCTTGTTATCTTTCCTTCTATATGTTATTCTACCCATGGGTGACACCAGACTGTTCTATTTTCTCAGCATGATTGTGGACATATTTTTACATGGTCTTTTTCTATTGAAGGGCCCTTCCTCTTTAATTGTAAACTTCCTATTTATCATCAAAAGCTTAAACTAGACATCCTAATTTATGTCACAATTTGACAATGGCAACATAAATCATTCTGAGACATCTTCAGGACACTTGCAAGTGTTGGTTAATGATGCTTAATAATATTTACTGAGATAATAACTTTTTACTGAGCATTTAATATGGGGCAGGTACAACATTGAGTGTTCTATAAGTTCATATGTTTTGATTTTGAAAATCATCATGCAAGGCAAGCACTATCCATGTGAAAGTTTAAATATATAGAAATAGGACAGCTTACTTAAGATAGAACTAATAATAGCTACACTTTAGAGCCTTGAGACACCTGAAAACTGACTCATTGTTTAGTAATAAATCTGCACAACTTGTAAAGCCAGAAAACTTACACATGAATTGAAAAAAGACAAATAAAATAATAACACCATACATTTTGTCTGGCAAGCTCTACTGTGGGAACTGCACTCCTTCTCTACCAAAAATTAATTACAAAGCTTTTATATCTATGATATCCATTGTCAGCCTTTATCTCAGCTGAAGGAAGTGTTATAAAATCAATAACAGCACTTGTTTTTATGATACATACACCGTGAACAATTTTCTGGGGAAGATAAAAAGGCAGTCAGTAAATTCTTGTTCTGACATAAACTGGAGGAAAGTATTCCATGTAAGTAAGGCAGAGACCGATACAGTGGCTGCTTTCCTATTTCCTTATAGGTGACTCTGTGTCTGTGAAACGCAAGGTAATTTAGGCATCTTCAAAACAATACAGTTTGGAGGAAAGCTTGAGAATATATCAGATGGGCTCTTCCAAAGGCAGGACCAAATTAAATTTCAAATTTTCTAAGTTTCACATTATTTGCAACACGGACTTTCTGTGTTGTAGCAACGAAGTCTAATTTTACAGAAGTATTCAAGTCTTGTGATTAAAACTAAACTGTGGCAGAAAAGCAGTGGCAATGCTCCACTACCTTCTCCAAATGGAACATTTCCTTGTGGCTGAATGTCATCAATTAGCATTAAACAAGGTTAAAACATTCATAAACAGGTTAGTGCTCTCAGATGGGAACATGAAAGTCTTGGTTGGATGTCACTGATTGCATATCTTTCTTCACCTGTGATCTAGAGAGACTGTCGCAAATCAGTTAAAACCCACTGGAAACAACAGTACAACACTTTCCAGTTTTCTTCACATCTCAAAGCTGTTGGGCACAATCTCTGAGCAGCTGAGTTGTGCTGGACAAATCTACTTTTTGGCCTTTAAACATATCCATCACCACATTTCAAAGGGGACATCAGCTTATTCCATTAACAAATTCCTTAGTAGTATATGCACGCTTCTTTTTGAAAATTATACTCTAATTTTATGTCATTAAACAGATGTAATAAATTTGGGGGTTCTAAATTTGATGACATGGCCTATTACAGCTTTAATGAGCTTGTTAAAAGCTAATAGTCTATGCTATTATTAATGGATAGATGGTACCATTCATGCTGATGTCATATGTCACTATCAAGAAATACATTAATAAGGGGTTTTACACAAATTTTAAAATTAGTGCTAGAGTTTGACATGTAGATATTATGACCCAAAACAGCTCAATGGAATGTGAAAAACTGACATGAACAACAGGTATTTCTCCACCCCCATATTGATCATGAAGCTACCCAATGTGAAGCTGGACAAACAAAAGCATACAGGGTGAGGAAGCAGCACATAGAACCCAGAAATAGATCCACATAGATACTATCACCTCATTTTGGTCAAAAGAAGGAAAAAAATATAATGGAGAAAGAAGAACCTTCAACAAATTAAGTAGATATTTTGGATTTGCATATATACAACAATGAGTATAGATAGATCTTACACATTATAAATATTAACTGATTGTTGAAGACAGAGATTAATGAACATCTAGATGTAATCTACAGTATATTGTGATTGCTGATGACTTTGTAGAGCTAGCACCAAGGATGTGACCTATAATAAAAACCATAGATTCATTATAATTTTTAAATAAACTTCGTGTATGAAAAACATTGTCAAAAGTCTAAAAGACTAGTGAGACTGTGAGAAAATATCTTCCAATCTAACAAAAGGCTATCTAAATGAATATACAAGGAAATCTAAAGTGTTAATAATGAAAAATGAGGAATGAAATTTAAGATATGTATATAAATACATGACCCTTGTGTGTGTTTGTGTATATAGATGCACACACCTTTGTATCAGTGTCTATGTGTGCATGTATGTTTATGTATGTGGAGGCCAATAATCAATCATAGATGTTGTTTCTTCAAGACAAGATCTCTGACTTGGCCCTAGACTCACCAGCAAGGCCTAGGAAATTCTGTGATCCCTTTCCTCAGCACTAAGATTACAAAAGCATCCCAATAACTCTGGCATTCCTACACTGGTTCTAAGCATCCC
>CAJQZJ010033689.1:3172489-3238808 GCA_907164525.1 Lophiomys imhausi | reverse complement strand
CCAATAACTCTGGCATTCCTACACTGGTTCTAAGCATCCCAATAACTCTGACATTGCTACACAGGTTGTGAGATCAGACTCAGGACCTTATGCTGCAAGGAAAATACTTTACTATTCAAGCTATCTATCTGGGTCTTGAACATGTCAGGAAAATGGATGTAGCTAGATATCTTCTAACCGAAATGCACATTACTAAATAAAAACGGCCAATCATAAAAGGTAAAATATGTTTAGTCCCTACATATGGTATTCTGGAAGAGCTAAAACCTGGGGGACAGTGTAGAATTCCATGGTTTTCAAGGGTAAAAATGGCTAGATTGGTGGAATTCAGAATATTTTTTTAGAACAATAACATTATTCTGTATAGCATCATACCAAAAATAACAAACAGGCCTTAAACACAAGCAGTGAACAATCTTCACTGTGAACTCCATTGTTACATGCTACATTGGTGGCGACGCAGTGTCAGTGAAGACTGTGAGAACATCTGGTTTCCTGGGTTTGGTGGATTATGGGGTCTCAAAGTCGAGTCCTTTCTGATCTCTATCTGTCAGAGTTCCTAAAAACAAGAGCTTCTAAACTGCTGGCCTTATACTATTGGAAATCGGTGTTTTCCTCTCAATTTTGCTGTGAATATAAAATTTATCTAAAAAAATCAAGCATTTTACATAAAAAAGAACAATATAAAATAGTCCATTATTAGTACATCTATTGGCACACAAAAACCATAAATCCTTTTGAAATTTTTGCTGACTTAAATACTTAACCATATTAAATATGGAAGTGTCATTTATTATGAGAATATAAATGCATAGATGGACTATACATGTAAACTCTTAATATGAATGTGATTATTTCAACAACTTGTTTTCAAAACAAATTGAAAGTATAATTTAAAAGAAAACCAATTTGAATGAAAATAAATATTTTAGTAGCAATTAGAAAATATCAAAATGCCACTGAAGGCACAGATTCAGAAAATAGGTACTGGACAATCTCCAGAGTAGAAAGATGCAAACTAATGAAGATGAAAAGAAACAATTGACTCAAGATTTAAACTTTAGTATTATAATTTGTTAAATGTCAGAAAATCATTGCACAATAAGAGAAAAATAATGTGTGAGTAAATGTTATATGAAATACCAGCTATATTTAATTATAATTTTCTTTAATTAATGAATTTAATTATTTACTTGTTTATTTGGCAAGGTATGTAATAAGGGTATATACTCATTATAACTAGTAAGTAACTTCCTGAAGAGATGCTATATGTATATTAAATCATAACATATTAAAATGATAATGAGATTTACTTTAATAGGTGCTACTGAGAAAGAATATATTTAAGGGTTTCTTCCCTTGTATATAATGTGAATTTTTATATTAACTTTTGTAGATAATGTACATGTGTAATATGAATATATACTTTCTTTTTTTACACTTTATAGTTTAGTAAAAGGTGATGTCCATGAGAGAATAATGTTAGTAATTTTTTTTAATTTTTCATTTTCTTCTTGTCTGATAATATGTTTATGAGACAAATTGAAGATCTCAAAAAGAGGAAATATAAAATTTAATCAAATACACTGTGGTCAATATAAAGTTTTACATATTTGTGAAAAGTTGGAATGAACCTTTAAAAACAAGGGAAAAATATACTGGATAGTGTAAATGATCTGTCACACAACTACAATGTTAACTGAAGACATTTCCTATATGCTTCACCCTAAGGTTGTCCTATGTACTTAGGCCATTTAAAATTCTGAGATTTAATTGATTTTCACTTTTTAAAATAATTATTAGTTCAATGATAGATTCATATACACTCTTCATATATTCACTCCCTGCAACTCTTCCCAAATTCACCCCATTCTCCACTTCAAAACGTTGTGGGGATTTTATTGTTTGTTTGCTTGTTGTAAAACACATACAGATCAGTTTGTGCTATGTAAGTGTTCTTGGGCATATGATTTTTTACTAGAGTGTGGTCAATTTTCTAAGGCCTGTGCCTTACGTTCCTTCTCTCTGTAGCTATGTACTGCAAATTCCTCCATGGTTAGGAGTGTGATTGCATGGTTAACTCACATCTCCATGGTGAGATTTGGTCTGGCTTGGGCTTGCCCATGTCATGTGCATGCTGTCACAGCCACTGAGATTTTGTATATGTAACTTCACTGAAGTGCCCAGAAGACACTACTCACTTGCAGTCTACTACCTTGGGCTCCTATACTCTTTCAGTCCCTTTCTTCAGCAATGATGGACTAATGAGTCTTGAGAAGTAGGGATGCGGTATGTATGCTTGACTCAGGGCTAAATTCATTCTCTGCACCTTAAGCAGTTGTGGGTTTCTGTGTTAATCACCATCTACTGCAAAAGTAAGCCTCTCATATAAGATTTAAGAGATACATTAATCTACAGGTATAAATCATTTGGAGTCACATTAGTACTACCAACAGCTATTTAGCAGAAAATAGCATTATGGCTCCCCTAGAGCTTGGGGCCTGTATAGCTGTAGGTTCTTGGCCTGATAATTGTGCCAGGTATGGGTTTTGTCATGTTGAGTAGGATTTGCAATCAAACAGGTTGTAGTTAGTTATTCCCATGATGTATATGCCACTATTGCACCACTACAATTTACTTGATTTTCAAAATAGTTTTGGAAGACTCTCAAGAGATGTCTCAGACCTGTTTGTCTTGCAGAGGACCAAGTTATGTAGGTTTTTCACCACATCCATGGCAGCTTAGAGTCATCCATAACTACAATTCCAGCAAATCTGACAAACATTTCTGGTTTTGAGAGCAGCAGGCATATACATGGTGCACATAAAGACATGTAGGAAAAACTCTCATACACATAAAATAAAAACAAACATTAAAGCTATTTCTAAACCACTAAACTTAATATGTTACTAATATTAGGCTTATTTTATAATTTTCTCAATTCTTTTTTTTTTTAATTCTAAAGGAGATTTAGAAAACTGATTTCCCTATACATTTCTTGGAAAGAAAAATTACTTTTCATCTGCCTTTCTGTTTTTACTTCAGTGAACAAGACATGATGAACAACATTTTCTTTGTGAAGATAATTATGGACTCCTGTTTGTAATTAGATGTACTTAGCTTTAATACAATCAATATACATTAAGAAAACATTTGCTGAATGCTAATAATTGCCTGTGTTCCAGAAATAAAAGTAACACTAGGAAATGTGATCAATAAGAGGGAGAGTCTTTCTATTCAGAATAACTATGAAGCAACTTGAAGCAGCACATAATAAAAAATTAAAATGATTACAATAACACTGAAAACTAGTTAGTTTAGTAAAGTGATATTCTTGCCACAATATAATAAATGGTGTTCTTTCTTTTTTTTTCAAAGTTGTTCCACCATGTGTAGTTCTATAAGTCTGAAACTCGAGCCCACATATGATGCTCTGCACATCACATTAGACTTTGTAAGAAAGAACAGTTGTTTCATTTTCCATTTGAATTTTCAATATACATTCCGTAACCTCAAGATTCATACAAACTTGTTTTTTTAATATTTATTTATTACTTCAGGTTACAACTCCATCACAGTGCCCTCTTTCCACCCCTCCAAGTCCCGCCCTCCCACCCTCTACCCCCTATACCTTGCATCTCACTCCTCTGGAGTGGAGTGTCCCTACATAACAGTCCCCCACCCCAGTTCAGCAGTCATATGAGGGCCAAGAGACTCCTCATACACTGGGGGCCTACAAGGCAGCACCACTAGGGCAAAGTGTCTCATTGATAGGAAAGACCCAGCCATACCACTTCTGGGTATACATCCCTTTGATTCCTCACCGAATAACAAGGAAGTTTCCTCATCTATGTTTAATAGCAGCCTTATTTGTAATAGCTAGAAACTGGAAACAACCCAGATGTCCCTCAACTGAAGAATGGATTAAAAAACTGTGGTACATCTACACAATGGAATACTACTCAGGAATCAGAAACTATGAAATCCTGCAATTTGCAGCCAAATGGATGGAACTAGAGAAACTCATCATGAGTGAGCTAATCCAAACTCAGAAGGATGGTCATGGCATCTATTCACTTATAATTGGATTTTAGCCGCATAGTACAGGATAACTATACTACAGCCAATGCACCAAGGGGAACAGGAACAAACTTGTTTTAAAAATGGAGAGTACACAGTTGTTGTACATGGGTATGTATATAAATAATACCTTAGAGCAGTCTACAACTACAGATTATTTTAATCATTTTAGTATGGCACTGATAGAGGGAGATGATATGTACACCATAGGAAGCACGTTATAGAGAGACAAGCAGTGAGAAGTAAGCATGCTCAGGTTGGTGCTACACAATATAAACTTCAAATTCTGGTACAAGCTTGGATTTAAAACTAAGAAGTGTGAAATCAACAGATAGTTATGAAGTAGGTATTATGGAATCAACTTTCTACAAGATTAATCAGCCATTACACCTTCAGAAAATTTTAACCTGAGAACAAACAAATGTTTACTAATAGTTCAAACACAAGGTAACATGTTAGGTATTGTCCACTAGAGTTACTAGAAGTTGAGGTAGATAAAAATGGAATTTTATTTTTTTTGAAAGCTTATTTACTTATTTATGTATGTGTATAGTTTGACTGTATGTTACTGTCTGTATGCCTAATGACTCATGGATGCCAGAAGAGGGCACTGCATTTTCTGGGACTGGAGTTAGGGACAGTTATGAATCACCATGTGGGTTTTGGGAAACAAACTTGAGTCCTCTGGATAAGCATCAGACACTCAGAGTCAGTGAGCCATTCTCCAAGCTCTAAAAGAGACTTCTTATGTGCTAATATATATATATAATATATATATATACATGAATATATATTATATATATAATATATATATATTATATATATATTCATGTACAACAAGTAGGCAGGGTAAGAGTAGACAAGTATGTGGTCTCAGGAAACTGTGTTCTTGGCCTGATCCTGGAGCTCTCTGGAGTGTGAACCACATGGTAGAGAGGTTCTGTCTTGCAGCTTGTTGGAAAATCCCTTTGGGGATGTAACTCCTGGGCAAGTCTGAAGCTGTTGGTTCTGTTAGTTCATAACAAGGCTTGAGAAATGATTAAGTATGTGAGGCACTCTTCCTAGCCCTTGGGAGGGACTGAGAAAACTATCAGATTTACTGATTTGTGACTGAAATAGAGTTTACCTCCTTAAATGAGGCAAAGGTAGAAAAGGTGGAAGGGTGTGATCTCAGCATAGATGTTTGTAGTCATGATGTGATGTTGTTCCTGTGTGTATCTGAGCTCTTTTGTGTTTGTTGCTCTTCAAATTTCATTATGGGAAATACCAGAATTCCTTCCATTGTAATTTTTAAGCTGTATCCACTAGAATAAATTTAAATAACCCACTTCCGGTTTTTATAGGCATATTACCAGGGAAGGTTGCAGGTTATCTCAAAGAAATATGAAACACAAAACAAGGAGATTTTATGGTCTGAAGCTTTATAGTTTCTGTCATTTTTTATTACTACACTTTTATGCAGCTGTGGGTTTATGTCTGGTTTGTTGTTGTGGGGCAATGTATTTTTCTAGTTTGTATTTCTGAAGTTAGTGTTTTAAAGATCTTATTTAAGAATATCTGAAGTGTCTTTACCTCTTCTATTTACATTGTGGTCTTGTGATTTAATGATAGCAAAGGGAGCTATATTGTTTGGGAGTTTATAAAATTCATATGGCTAAGAGACTTAAATATGTGTGTATTGTATATCAGAGGCACCAAGGGACTAACATAGACATAGAAGTTGAACCAGTGTGAGTTTATAATGTGCTCATACCTGGCTTGATTGCAAGGCATGAATCTTTATGATCATAAAACCATTTTATTGTTATCTTATATTCTACTACTCCTATTACAGCTAGTCTTGAATGTCCATAGCCTATCTCTTAATATACATTACAAAGAACAAAATGATCACAAGAAAATAAACTATATTTCTGTGTATCAAGGAGGGAAAAAAACCCATAAGTGCTTTGAGAAATGGATGTTGCCATGAGTAGCTTATTTGGTGCATTAACTGTACGTGGACACTTATGTCTTATGTTTCTAAAAATGGAATATGGAATGATTGTAGTAATCTTTGGGAATTGAGCAGAACATTTTGCCTAAAGGAGGAAAATTAATCCCTGATGATAGAATTAGATATTAATATTATAGAGGATTTTTCTTATATAAGTCACAAATGAGATTCTTGGGGGGGTAACAATCCCTTATTATCACACTGATTCCTGATACCCTCATAGTTGTAATAACTTTACCAGACATCTACTGAGTGTGATATTAAGGAGTTTAAATTGTGAAGCAGAGACAGAATTCCTTTCTTATATCACTCTGTAGTTGGTGTCTTTAATTTGGGCAAAGTAGAAACCTATTGAGTGGGTAGGACAGGGGATGATTTGAAAATTTGTCTACTAATGATCAGCCAGACATTTCAGGAAGTCGTAAGATTCTGGAGCTACAGAGGTGAAATTTTTAGAAATTGAATTTTGTCAACAGATCCAGGACTTTTCTGGCTTTTGTTCTGAGAATTTGAAATATCCCAGCAGATCACAAAATGTCTTTCTTGGAAGTCTTTCCCAAGGGTGTACTTCTTTAGTGCAATATACTTTGCTTCAATTAATTTTGCTTCTTGTCTGTGTTGCCGTGTTTTGGTTTCCATTTGATCTTCAAGATCAACGGATATGATCTTGGTGGGGATTGTCATCGTTTACTTTCATGCTGAAATACAAGATGTGTTCCAAAATAATTTGTGTTTTCTTGTGGACTTCCATTTCTCATTTTTTTTCTAACTTGTCATCAAATCCAGGTCATGTGTCCCATCTAAAGCATATTAATATTGATTTTGCCTTAGTCATTTAATGTGCCATGAGCCTCCACAATTTTCTTCTCTACATGGCTAGGCTATCCCCATACAAATCTGTCAAGTAAAAGATGAATTTCAGAAGGAAAACATGGCTCTGTCTTTGCAACTCAGTCTATGCAAAGCAGGGAGATTGTCCATCTGTTGAGGAATGAAAAAGACACCTCATATTGCTTAATGTTTTGTGTTTCAAATATAGCCCCTTTCTTACTCTGTGAGAATGGCATATCCTACTTTGAAGTGACACTGCATAGAAGGAGAAAGATGTGACTCCCAGGTCTATAAGAATTGATGAGGCAGTCTGTTCTTATGGATATCATTTCTTCCTGTTGTCTCGAAATTCACAGAGATCTCATAACCTCATGAGTTGTGTGACCCAGAGAATGCCAAGTCCTCTCCATGGGTTCTCACTTCTGTCTCAGACAGATGCAAGGAGGAGGATGTACTCTGGCTTATCCTAGAGCGTCTTGGTGAAGGCTTGTCTGATGCAGTGCTCTTGAATCTCATCAATGAACTTCTCCTAGTGTGTAGGATTAGAAAGGCAGATGGCATGAAATAAAGGGACCATTCTCTCAATTTGTTCAATTTGTTACAATTTCAGAGGCCCAAATCACTAAGACAAAGAGGTGTGAGTTAAAAACAAATCATTTATGGGCCGAGAAGATAGCTCAGTGGATCACAACACTCGACCCTAAGCCAGTGGATGTGAGTTTTATCCAAGGACTCCACATGGTGGAAGGAGAGAATTGGCTCCAGCAAGTTGTATTCTGGTCTCCACATGAGTACCATAGGTTAAAATGTCCCTGGTTCCCCACCTGTTTCTCCTACCACTTCTTCAAAACACACACATGTGCATGAACACACACACACACACACACACAAACACACAATTGTATTCTTAAAAGTGACAGTTAATGTCATATAAATAACAAATGACAGCCACTGTGGCTGATTTATACTTTCCAAATTCAGAGTGAGGAAACCAGATTCTTCTCTAAAGCCTCTGGGATAAAACTACAACTTCACACTTTTCTTTCTGCCAATTGCAAAAACTTTGTGGAACAGAACCCATTTCCTTTTGTTGTTGCTTTATTGTTTCCATGAATCTTTGGCTTTGTCAAGTAATGTAGAAGGAAAATCATGCAGGCCAGGCACTGAACATAGAGCCTGCTCCAAAGGATGAAGAAATAAGGACTATAAAGGCATTGTGGTGATTTTTTAAGAAATGACTTGAAGAGGGGGAAGATGTCTCATCTTTGTGTCATACTGACTCTCCCATAGCTTGTGAATATTTCTAACTGTGGCTAGAAGCACAATTTCAAACAGCTAAACTGTAACCTAGCCGATGTTGTAGGAGATGAGTGTGTCAACTAAGGGGCATGTGTGGCTCTGCCTGTTGAGAGCTGCAGCGCCAACACATAATGTTCCTCACTTTACCGAAGTGCCTAACATTTAAATTTCTAGATTGATATTCCACTGTGACGTTAACAGAACTTAAACATCACCGTTTCCCCACTGAGTCATTTTTGATGCTTAAAAACGTACTCTCAAACTATAATTACATCAATACCTGCGGTTGTGTCTCCTATTGAAAAGAAAAATGCTTTTTGCTTTCCTTCCAGACCTGTCAAAACTCTTCATTCTGAAGAGTTTATCTTATAAAAGTTGGTGCAGTCATGCTACCTACAGGAAGTCCTTCATTTCAGTCTGTGTCAACATAATGCTGCGGGTGTTTGTAGAATGTATTCAGAAAGCGCAAGTCCTAAACTTTTATCCATTGGTATTTGGGAAGACAAAACTAATAGCTCATCTAATATGTGATTAGAAAAGTTAGAGACCACAGCCTCTTAAATAAGTTACAATTGTTTACCAAGCATCAACAACCAATAGTGCTGTATTCCAGGTGGATTAGCAGGTTTTTTTCTAATTTCTCAAGAAATATAATATTTCACAGGCATACAAACACTGCATGGAGCCAGTTGCTGTCTGTCATAGAAAAGGCAAGGCAGTCAGCCAGTCAACAATCATGGTCTAATCCCACTCAACCCATTTCATGAAGGTCTGATTCTTTGGCATCTGTATTACAGCTTGTCTTTCTGGCTGGAAATTATTCCCCACACCCTTCTCTGCACACAGAATTATAAGTTAAACTTCCATGATAAAATTCTTATGTTTCTCAGTCAAATAATAGGAACAGATGAATAGTCCAAACTTCCATTTCCCATACTGTGCATGCAAATGTGTTTAATACATAGCTCATCTTGTGTATGTTGGGATGTTGACAAATGTCAGTAAATCCTTGTTATCAGACTGAGTATTTACAGCTTCTCCCTGGAAAGTGTATTATATTTAGTAATTTTAAACAATAAAAATATGATGTGCTAATTGGAAATTATTTGGAAACTAATGAACATAATCTGACATCATCATTCTTTGACTTCCAATTTGGACATCAGATCTGTTGGTGACCAGAACGTTATAAGCTGTGTACTCATTTCCCACAATGATTTTTTTTTCAAGGTGACATCTACACTTACTCAGTCTTGCTTAAGTACATGTGTTTTTTTATTTAATACAGAAATAGAGTTGAGAATGATGACTTAAAGTTTCTTCTTTTTGTGATATTTACTAATTAAAAATTTATTTGCAATCTCCAAATCCATGACCCTCCAAATCAGGGTCATTTACACCCATGAGAGTTGTCAAAAATTGCAAGCCAATTATATTTGACAAGTATATTCCAAACCAAGATTGGACTACATGATTCTTTACTTGTTTTTGTAAACATATGTTCATTTTAAGTTATTTACTGCCTTTCTTTTTCTGATTTTTGTGTTTGTGAATTTTGCTCATTACAATGGTACTCTAGTATATGAGAAGAAAAATTAATAAACTATGAATCCTCATCACAGCACTACATTGTTCTACAATACAATAAAGCCATAATCTACCCTAGGAGAAAAACTTTTAAGTTTTACATATTCTTTATTCAGGTGATAGTAAAAGTGCTCTTGGCTGTGAGTTCAGTAGTAATGAAGCAACAACACTGATAGCACAAGAAATGTATATTGTGTTGTATGATATTGTCTTACAGAGTAGCTGCTGTATTTTATTTTGTAAATTATTTTTATTAAAAAATGTGAATAAAAAAGTATTTTGTACAGGCCATATGGCAATTAAATACAACTACATATATCAGTGCAATATTCCAAATCAGACAATATTGAAGTTTAACATCAATGATTAAGCTTAATAATATTCAAAATATCCCTGTGATCATGGGATTCAAATACACAGACAAATATTAGAAGAAACTATATCTACCTGATGATGAATGTTTTATTGCTTTCTTCTGGTGAAGAAATAACAAAAGAAATGGCAGAAATGTCTCTAGAAATACTTTGGGAAGTTAGCATATATATAGATCCTGGACACATTTGAAAAATCTCTTATTAGTCATGGCCATGCTATTTTGTAAATCTCTTCCATTTTGGTTAAACAATAACTTCTAAAACTAAAGTAACTTGTTTTCCAGATTCCTGCTCTGCCCTCCTTATCCACTGCTAGTCATGGGTGATATTTTTTGGTCCTCTGACATTCTTCAGTGCACCACACACCTCATTTCCCTAGCTGTCACCAGCAAAGACCATTGAAGGCCAAAGGAGGGCATTGCCCATTTTCTTCTCCTTCCACACTGCTGCCCTAGCACAGAGGAGGACAACAGGCGCGGCTTTTCACACTAGGGTCCTACACTGCAGGACTTTACCCAAACAGGCTCTTCTGCCATTGAGTCCCTTGTTTCTTTGTAGGCCTTTCCTCATCATTCCTCTTACCTCTGTATCTTGCTCATGCATTATGCATGAGTTGGGAGCTCCAAAGGTGAACTGTAATGAGGAATAGGAAAATAAATGAAGGTGCTATTACAATGCCCACACTGATTCTGTGCTAATTTTATGTCTTCTTAGCAAAGAAGAATATAAAGCAAATGGCCAGCTTGTTCTGAAAGAATGAGGAGGAATAGCAGAAATGTACACACAGAAACATACACACAGACAGACACAGCACAGACGCAGACAGACAGACACAAACACATATCTACATATATGCACACGTACATAGATGATGTAGTAAAATACATAATATAAAAAAATGTAATTTCTTTATAAATGTAAATAAGACTACAAAGTCTTCTTAGTTCTACTAGTACTCTGAAAAGAAATTTAAATACACCATTTGCACATGCTGTACTTAATTCTTAAAAATCTTCAGATTTATTTGAATTAAAATATATTGGTTGTCTTTCATCCTTTCATTATATGTCACAATTTACAAGCCTTTCTCCAAATTTTCTTCTTCTATTTATAACCGTTCACTCAGCAGATAAGAAAACTAAAATTCAACAAATATTTAAGGAGTAATCAGAATCGCAACCCCGTATAACCTAGGGATTTTGCTGCCATTGAGGCATTCCCAATATCTTAGCTAGCCCACCTTCTCTAGAGATTGCTAATAAATGGGATTTTAATTATAAAGAGAAAATTAAGCAGCAGGGGCTATACAGAGAAAATATAAATACTCTAGTCTCCAAACCAGAATAAGGAAAAAAAAAAAAAAAAAACTAGAGAAGGGAGGAAAAGTCAAAATAGAAACAATAAAGAAAGGGAAGGAAAGGCCAGCAGAGCTCCATGAGAGGTTACATGTTTGCCACCTTTCATTAGAGAACAGGAGTCAGGAAAGGCATCTATAAATCACAAGCTAAGAAATAAAACTGAGGAGTAAGTATTTCATTGGTGCTTTTCATGGAGAACAGTGACACTTGTATCACGAACTAGAAGAAAAGATTATACAACATAGTATGAGATTACAAAGGAGATGATGAGTGGGCTAAGAAGTGGCTACAAGTGATTCTATCATTAGAAAAGTTTCCTTGGGCTGGAGAGATGGCTCAGCGGTTAAGAGCACTGGCTGCTCTTCCAGAGGTCATGAGTTCAATTCCCAGCAACCACATGGTGGCTCACAACCATCCATAATGAAATCTGGTGCCCTCTTCTGGCCTGCAGATATACCTGCAGACAGAACACTGTATACACAATAAATAAATCTTTAAAAAAAAAAAAGAAAACTTTCTTTATTGCTAAAATTTCAGATATTACTAGTTATAGATAGACACTATAGAAATGGTCTCTGTTGCTATTGTCTTCAGTGCTGTGGTCACTGATGAGTTGCCCTTGCTTCATTAAAGTGCCTCTCACCCATGCTCACGCAGTAATCTTAAAAAACTCCATGGGTCTAACACAGAAAGCTGATGTTAGAATCAGAAGGGGGCTTATTGGGAAGAAAGGGTCTTTGTCAAGAGAACAGGCTGTAATGAGATAAAGTAATAGAGGGTAGAAATGTCTACGATTAATTGTAGAGATGTATGAAACTGTGTAAGAACCTAAAACGAGTGACACATAAATAAATAAATCTATGGTAATGTAGAAAACTGTTTCCCTCCATTCTCATGATATCATTTGAGTAGAATCTCATGACAAAAGACATTAATAAGAGGAAAACACAGACAAGTTTTCAGAATTTATATTTCATATGTTACATAGGAATTAAACTCTTCTTGAAGAAATGGCTTTTAATTCTAGTTTGTAGAACATCTTCAGCATCTAACAGAACAATTTTGGATAGTAAACCACATGGGGAAACAAACCAAACAACGAAACAAAGAATAATAAAAAACCATCTGAGTGTCAGATTTTGAAGTCATGCTATATGAAACTTCCATGGAAACAAAGTCCTAACCTAAAGGAAGGTCTCTGTAGTCTTTCTTTTCTGTTTTTGTTTTGTTTTATCTCATTGACATTAGTAGTGCTACCCACAGCAGAAATGTTAGCAGCTACACAACAGGACCTTCCTCTGTTGACATTACCTGTGACTCTGCATCACACAACATCCGTACTTCATCCCTTACCAGCAATAACCATCAGCTTCCAGATGTACACAGTCTGCAAGAAAATGGTCTGTTGTTGATTTTAGTTGAATCAGATTAAATATTAGTTTCTCCAGTATAAACATGAGCACATAAACCCGCATTAGCATTTGCCTCCGTTTATATGGTTAAATGTGAAGTGCTTTCTTCTTTAAAATCCAACAAAGCAGGTAGCGCTACGAGTAAAACTTCAAGGCTGCACCAACCTCCCACAGACACCAGTGCTCAGCAGGACAGTGATCCTCAAAAAGAGGACTTGGCAAAGATGCAGATGAGTGGGATCCTGGAAGTTGCCATGGACTGAATTCTCCTTAATAGAATGTTACTTCAGCCTGTCATTAAAAAAAAAAAAAAAAAAAAAAAAAAAAACCTAGATTCTCTTTCTCTAATTAAAAATACTCTTGTGGGACTGGGAGGGGTGGAAAGACGACACTATGATGGAGATGTAACCTGAAGTAATAAATAAATAAATATTAAAAATACTCTTGTGTTTCTATCACATCCCTAGTGTGTCCTCAAAGGACTTTCATTCTGAGTTCTAAGTAATAATTTTTAATCTTTTTTTGTTGTTTCAAATTACAAGGGAGATACAGGTAAATTCCACTCTGGAATGTCCTTATTACTTACTTTTCTTATAATCATTGTGAGGATGTGATAACTTTTGAGGGAAAATTTGAGATAAATTCTGACAGCCATCGCAGCATGTTTACAGTGGAGAAACCCCAAGGGTCCTGAACAGGAAAATCAGTGATAGCTGTGCTGTCTTGAGAGTGCCTGAGGAACAGTTTCTTTGTATGGAATGCGTTTGCAGGACAGTGAATGTGTTGGTCTTTGGACTATAAGCTTCCCGATTTCAGACATGGAAGGACATGCAAAGGGAAGTAAGAGGACTGCGATGTGTAATGTTGGCTAGTTGACAGGATGTAAAGTCACCTGGGAGATGAACCTTTGGCAATGACTGCAGGGCTATCTTGTTTGTTTCATTCAGAAGCAAAAACATGCCCACTATAGTTGTCAGCATCCGGGATGCCCTGAATAAGAGTGATGAAGTGAGCTGAGTCCTACCATACATACACACATTATTCTCTGCTTCTGACTTCAGACATAAAGTAGCTCTTTTTGTTTTCAAAAAATGTTTTATCATAGCAACAGAAAAGAAACGAAGACAATGATTTACTGAGTTACTCTGCTTGATCAGGAGACTGAGAAACAGTATATTGCATATGGTGATCCTATGCAGAGATGTGCATGTATGTGAATAATTACTTTTTAAAAAGTAATGAAAGTCTAAATAGGAGAAAACAAGGCATACAGAACGGAGATGAAAAGAATATAAACAGAGGAATAAATAAAAAATAGAAGAAAATCTGAATATATGCCCATTTCTTTTTTCTTACCACTAAAATTGAACATAAATTCAAGTGTCCAACATCTTTATAAGAGTCGAACTCTGGAGGAAGTTCTTTCAAAGTCTCGGATGTTAATCTGAAACTAATTCAAGCTTTTTGAGTTCAAAAATGGGATTGGAAATCTTTGAAGAGGAGGCTTCCTCATGAGATTTCCATTACCTCTATTCTTACTGATAAGCCACAGGTATCACAGAAACATCCATTTGTGTGCTATCTTTGGACCCTTCAGTACAAGAGAAGAGGTGCAGAAAGAAAAGATGAGGTTTGCTTTGATTCAGGTTTCAGAGGAAAGTTTCAATCAATTCGAATTTTGTCTGAAGCCACTCTACTATAGTAGCTTAAAGTCTTTATTAGATACGCGTATGATGTTACCTTCCGTGTAATATGCCAGCTTCAAGAGAGAGTGTTGATCTGGTCTGATGGATCAGGTCTAACTGGCTCTGTGCCTGACCTATGGAATTGACCTTGGATAAGAAATCCATTTCCTTTTTTTCTCAGTTATCTTACCTCCATTATGAAGACAGCTACTTGAAGAAGCATAACTGGGCTTTAGTTACTTAGCCACATTAACAGAGGTGTATATGCTATTCTTAATGATACTTGTAATGCTTTATCCATGCTTACTAATATTGATTTGCACAATTCAAATCAATTAGCTATTACACCAGATGTTTGCGAGGAAGATATATTAGAGCTGTGTGTACGCATTACCACATGAACATACATGTAAGCATCCTTCAATAAACATATATGTACTTTTGTCATGGAGATATTAAAATATAAATATTTTCATTCTTTTCCCCACCTTTCCAAATATGACTCTGCTACTGACAACTGATTACTTATCAGCAAAGCTCTTTGTCATCAGTTAGACACACTGACGATGGCAGAAAGTGTGTCAATGATCTACATTTCTGCTAGCCACCCCATGACTTAGTATCATACTCTAAGAATTATTACAGAGACAAGGGAGAAGTATCATAACTTTTGTCAATTTCAGGAAAAACATCAAAACCAGACAGAAAAAAAACTCATGCTAGTTATTTTGAATGTCCTTATTAGCAGTATTAAACAGTTTCTGAAAATATCAATATTCTTTAAATACAAATATAGCTTAATAAGTCAGTTTTAAATAGTAAAACGGAGAGTGAAATCCTAATTTTGTCATACAGATGAAAACATTCACAAATCAATTCCTATGTTCTAATCCATAAACACTACTGATATGGAGGAGTCTTCCAGTAAGGAACACTGTGTTTCTTCAGCATGATTCATTGAGTCTGGATATGGTACAGATGCTGAATAACTAATGAGATGATTATGAATGCAGGTTTATTTCACAGTGTGCAGCATTTTTTAAGAAGACTCTAGTATGAAAATAATGCAAAATTGTTGGTTATCTCCTTTATAATTTCTTTTTGGGAAAATCTATTTGGAATTTATCCAGTTTTTACACCAGTTCTGATCAAGGAACAAACACCTTGCTTCTCTTGCCTGCTGTTTCACACATACAACAAAAGACAGAGCAAAATCAAAATCTAAGGCATTGGCATTCTACCAACATGTTTAGGAGGTGACTTTTTAAATTTTGTGACATGTTAGAGCCTGAGTGACAGTGGTATAGATCTGTGGTAGTGTGCTAAGAAGAATAATTTTGTGTATAAAGGAGACAGATTTTGAGCTCTCTCCACTGTATTAGTCATTACATCTAATAAGCAGGATGTTGAAATAAAATAAAGAAGTGTTTTCATCCTCCCATCATTGTTTTCTTTGTGTGTTTTCTATTATCTTTTCCTGATTAAACCACACAGCTGACTTCATTCATCATTTCTATGGCAGAAATAATCAGATCACAAATGTGAAATGTTTAGACTACTCCTTATTTTGATTCTGTCTATTAAATATTATGATCACCATATGGTACAACCCACTCAACATGCCATTATTAGTTAAATATAGATGTTTTACAAATTCAAGATTTTTCTCTCTCTCTCTCTCTCTCACACACACACACACACACACACACACACACACACACACATACACAAACATGGACTCACCCACATATGCTCTACCTATGTAGTATGCTGAACAAAGCCAAAAGCTTCATACATGCATTCACTGAAAAGTGTGAAAGAATGAAGTAAGCAAGTCTGAATCATTTACTGATTTATCATTTTATGTGATACTTGTTGAACGTTTATTATGGGTCGTGTTCTATATTCTGAATGACAGGCAGAGTAGTATATGAAAGAAGTTTATTATCCCTGTGCTTACAAGAGTCACATTTTAATATAGATCGTTAACATCATGTTACATGGTTTCTTCCATCCTAGCTTACAAAGCATGAGGTGTGTTTAATGAGAATAAAGAGAGAATTTAGCAAAGGAACTAGCCTTGGAAGTCTCAAAGAATATGGTCAGGGAATCAATAAGAAGACATATTAGCTTTTTATAGATCTGTTATAAATGAGCAGACAATTCAGGACTCTAGCACAGTACAGACTTACTCATATAACCATAAATCTCAAATCAAACTGGCAATAGTACTTTCCTTTTCTAAACTGCATGGAAGACTTGATTTCTTTGTTCTTCTTCAGACCTTGTTTGTTCCTTTTCTTCATCCTATTCCAATCCCCTCCACCCATTCACCCATTTTTATTACTTATGCTGCTGCAGTTGCTTCCTCACAATTCTAACAAATAGATCAGCTCCACTTACATAATCTAGGTAACCATCTCATGGTTAGGATGATGGCATCACTGGGGGAGAATCCTTACTAAACCTTCTCCAGAAAGGAAAGAATTAGGAGAGTGACATATCTAGCTGGGCTATGCACCTAGGAGAACTACTGTGGGAAAAAAGGGGGAGGGATGCATAGAAAGTTAAAGGCCCCAAGTATTCTGAGTTGTTTAAGTAACAGAAAGTCAACCAGTAAACAGAGGTGTCATGTCAGCAGGTGCCTTTTTGGGGCTAGGGGGTGGATCCTGGACAGATACAAAGCACCTAGAATATACCATAACTCATATAGAAAGAAATATAATGTTCATATGTCTGCATAAGAATAACACATGGAACCAAGTTTGAGAGAAAAGGTGGCATTTGGCCAATGTTTACTCTGGGCATTGAATTAAGAAACATCTGAAAGAAGTCATCTGCTGCATCAGTAGAGCAACTGGAAGAATACTAAAAACAGTTGGCAATTATGGTATTGTAAACAGACTTTTGCAGAGGTGAGGGAAAATAGGACTAGGATAGAATTGGTACGCATAAGAAACATTAAAACAAAACACCATAGTTGTAGCTCTGAGCAATTGAAGAAATAGAGCTGCCCATTAAGGAAATTAAAAAATTGAAAAAAAATGAAGGAGATGAATTGAGGAAATTTAAACTGGAGGTGTTGAGTTTGAAATTTTTATCACTCATTCGAGAAGAAAATCACCACATACTTTTAGTATGTGGATGTAAATTCAGAAATCATCACCCTATCATTATATAACCTATAAGACTATAAAAGATCATGTGGGGACCACCAATAAAAAGATATAATGGATGTAGATAGAAAGATAGAGTAGATGTAACTAAAGGAAACAGGATTTTGAGATTAAAGCCATAGTGGATCTTCACAGAGTTTGAGTGAGGAGGACCAACTTCTTTTTGGCCTTGAGAATCACAAAATTACAGAGACCCAGAATTTAGAAGGCTTCAGCAATATTTATTTTATTGCTCTATTCTTGTCTTGTAAGTCATGATATTTGACCAAGGGGGCTCACTTTTTCCATCTGGTTCTGCATTCTACAAAATATGTAGCCCATTGTAGATAAAAAGAAATAAAACCAAAAAAGAGTCCATGTTTCTATAAAGGTAAAACAAATTCCAGCAAAGAATAGGTTACTTGAAATAAAAAAAGTAATAATTTCTAACACTACAAAACAAAAATTTTATAAATGGCTGTTATTAGTTTTTTTAAAAAGATGAAAGGAACAATGGATTTACTAATGGACACATCTTTGGCATCCTTAAGGAGAGTAATTTAATAGATTGATAGAAACCAAAGTGCTTTTAAAAATTCCAAGAGTAGACCACCTATCTATGTGTATTTGGATAAGAAAATGTTGCTTATCTCTTAGCAACTTGATTTCTTATTAACTTAGAAAACATTTGTGATAAACTATGCTAGTATAAGACTTCAAGAGATCTATAGAATATGTCATTCAAAGATGTTTTCTTAAGATTTTTTGATATTGAGACATGTCAGCTCCTGACAGCACCCACTATTCTACTCCAAGTAGAGGATGAGCATTGAAGAATGTCCATTGGAGATGGTTGCATTAATGTCAAGCTTGTCACTGTGGAAGAAAAATCCCTTGCTTCAACTATAGACAGAATGCTGTCAGAAAGGACAAAACTTGAAAGCAGGTAAGTCAACAGCATAGCTATGCCAAGACAGGGTAGGCAAGTCCTTCATAATTCCTGCTTTACAACTAATGTCTGTCAGAAATACTAAGCCAAAAGGCTGAAGACACATGCTCTAATGTATTGAGAGAAATTGGGGACTATTTTGAGAGAAATAGGCAGCCAGTTGTCTGTCATTTCTTAGTTTTGGAAAATGGAGGCTCTGCACTTCCTGTATGATCAGATATATTTATCCTTCTCAGGTTTATAATGTGGTTAAAGACTAGATAGCTATAGTTGCACAGTTAAATTTTAAGTTGTTTAGGAATTAAAAGGATGTTCTAGGTCTAAGAAGATGTTTTTAAGTTGGTAATGCAAGTTAGATTGGAAACTGAGTTAGGAATAGAACTTTAAACTCATTGAGATAGATAGAGAATAGAATATTGATAGCAGTTGCCAAATATGTATGGACTGGACATTGAAATTGCATGTTATATCGTATATTTTCATAATTGTGGCCTAATTATTCTTATTGTTTGGTATTGTATTTATTGCTATAAGAAAAAGAGTCATTTATTGGACTAAAAGGGGGGAAAAGATATACCCTAAATTAAAAAAAAAAAACAGTTAGGAGGGTGAGGGAGAAGAGAATAGAAGGGTGGGACCAGAAGGGGGAGGTGGGAGGAGATTATTATTGAGATGTAACTTGAAGAAAAACAACAACAACCACAACAATACAAAAAGTTCAAAACTAGATGGGCCAAATGCTTACTGTTGAAACTTTTTTTCATGTTTATTTATAATTTTAGGTTACATCTCCATCCCAGTACCCTCTTCCACCCCTCCCCTCCCAGTCCTGCCCTCCCACCCTCTATTCCCCATCCCTTCCAAACCATTCCTCCAGATGGATTGTCCCTACAAATCATTCCCCTGCCCCAGTTCAGGAGTCATATGAGGGCCAAGAGCCTCCTCATACACTGCAGGCCTACAAGGCAGCACCACTAGGGCAACGTATCTCATTGACAGGAAACAAAGTCTATGTTCATGTTCCCTTTGGTGCATTCATTGTAGTACAGTTATCCTGTACTATGTGGCTAAAATCCAAAATTAAGGAAATCGATGCCATGTGCATCCTTCTGAGTCTGGGTTATCTCACTCAGAATGAGCTTCACTAGTTCCATCCATTTGGCTACAAATTGAATGATTTCGTTGTTTCTGATAGCTGAGTAGTATTCCATTGTGTAGATGTACCACAGTTTTTTAATCCATTCTTTGGTTGAGGGATATCTGGGTTGTTTTCAGTTTCTAGCTATTACAAATAAGGCTGCTATGAACATAGATGAGGAAATGTTGTTATGGTTTGGTGAGGAAACATTTGGATGTATACCCAGAAGTGGTATGGCTGGGTCTTGAGGTAGAGCTATTCCAAATCTTCTAAGGTATCACCAGACTGATTTCCATAATGGTTGAACAAGTCTGCACTCCCTCCAGCAATGGAGGAGAGTTTCCCTTTCTCCAAAACTTTGCCAGCATGTGCTGTCATTTGAGCTTTTGATCTAAGCCATTCTTACAGGTGGGAGATGGAATCTCTGAGTTGTCTTGAGTTGCATTTCTATGATGATTAAGGATATTGAGCTCTCTGTGTTGTAGCCTGGGTATTCAGCTGAGGGTCAAGGCAGGTACAGTCATGGAATTCTGATGTGGAATTCACACCCTGTCCACAGTGTTTGAATTCGAGGATTCAATTCAGCTGCCTTTTCCCTGCCAGAATCACTGTGCTCCAGTGTAGCTAACCTGCACCGATGTGGCTTCTGGCAGTTTCCCTGTAGCAAGGTTATTAAGACTGGGGTTGTGGTCCTTCCACGCTCTTCTCTTGGGGGGGGGGGCAGCGAGGTTTCAGGATCACCCTGTGCCTCTCAGTCAGAAGTTCTTTGGGTCAGGGCAGTCCACCTCCTCAGGCCACATGCAATAGTTCAGAACTGCTTTACTGCTCCAGAAGGAGATCTAGATGCTGTAAACTGAGGCGGTAGACCGAGAGCCCTCCCAAAGTTGGTGTGGACAGTGGGTTCACAAAATATCTCCAGTACTTGGACTAGGAGGGGAAGGGGGTGGGCGGGTGCCTCTTTGTCAGAATTTCTCTGGTCAGGTGCCACCCACCCTCTCGGGTGGCATGCCCCATTCCAGGACCTTTTCACTGCTCTGGGAGCACATCTAAATATACTAGATTGAGGCTGTAGACTAAGTGCCCTGCTAAAGTGAGCACAGGCAGAGAGTTCCAGTATGGAATTCACTCAGTGAATCTCAGTACCTTTTCCCTACCTGAATTGCAGTACTCCAGAATAGCCTGCCTGGGTATGCAGGGGCTTCCACCAGGCACCCTGTAGCTATGGTGTAGGGGGTGTGGCTATGGTCCACTCAATCAACTCTCAGAGGAGTCTTAGAGACAGTCTGTACCTCTGAATTTGAAACTCGGTGAACCAGTGCTGTCCCTGCTTCTGTGCCCTGTTGCATAGTGAGAGCCCAACCCAGAGGTACAGCCGGGAGATCCAATATGGAGATCATTCACTGAGTCACTGCCTGTATCGCAGTGCTCCAAAGCAGCCTTCTTGGGTTGGCAGTGGCTTCCACCAGAACCCCTGTAGTCAGGCAGGGCAGGTGGGGGATCAGTGAGTTCCAATTTATGTTCTATATCCTGCCCACAGTGTGCTTGGGCTCAGGGAAGCTCAGTGCCACCCTGCTGTATCCCGGTGTTACTGGTCAGCCAGATGCTGCCATATTGAATATCCCAGGGATAGTCCCTCTGTCTTACCATGTACCAGCTCTGCTGGTATGCTCCTGGGTGTCCAAGCCTAGCCCTGGCACAGACTCTAGGGACTCAGGAGGTCCTATAAACATAGGAAGTTGAAACCACCAGCTGGAGTCCTGAAATGATCCGATATGGAGGGAGTACAGTCTCCCTAGGGAAGTGCTCCGTGTCTGTGTCTGGTGACTCTGATCCTCCTGTGTCTATATTTCTAGTACCGAGTTCTTTATTGTCCCTGGCTTTGTTGGGCAATCCCAGATAGGCTTGCACCTCACAAACAGCCATTCAGCTAGAGAATATCTCTGCTGTTGTCCATTCTATCTTCCTGACGATCAAAATGTGTCCAACTTGATGACCACCATCTTGCCCCCCCCATGGTAAACTCTTAAAAATAAAAGTATCTTGAAATTAAAAGCAAACAAACAAACAAAACAAAAAATTCGGAGAGTATTTGATGAGTCAAATACTCTTTTTTCAAACAAGTTTGTGTAGAACATACAGAATATGGAGTGCACTAGTACCAAAAGAATAGAGGAGAGAAAAGGAGAAGAGAGGAGGGTAAGGAAGAGTAGAAAGTCTAACTGGATGTCCTGAATTATCTCCATAAAAAAGGAAGGGGGATGTGGGCAGATAGGCAAAATGAAGAAATAGTTCTTGAGCAATATTTCTGAGCCAGAAAAAAGATACATTCCCAGAGCTGATATAGAGTATACGTAAGAATTCTAATGGAGATAAAAGGTTCAGACCAACACCATATCATATAGGCTTTGAAACTGAGCCCACCATTAATGTCTTCCATGCTTCAAAATCCCCTTCATCAATGGACCAGAAAGGAGAGAAAATAAATAAAGGGAATTTTTATTAGAGATCTGAGGGGAAAATAAAAGAGAGAGAGAGAAAACAGGTATATAGTATGAGATTAATAGATTTTTAAGGATTAAGTGCAGTCAATGATCATTCATTTAAAGTTTGTCTGAATGGCCTGTGATTGCCTTTCCAAATTTAAGTGATATAAAGGATAATACCCGGACACAAGGAGCACTGCAGCTTCACTCAGGAAATGCTAAAATGCTAGAGGATGGTAAAGAAGTTGTTGTTTTCTCTTTAAGTTATTTTAGACAGTCATCTTAATAAAGTTGATTAGTAAAAGTAACATATGTAAGTGAGAGAAGGAACAGAAGACACAATCAAATGAGGTCAAATTAATGAAGTCAAGCTGCAAATTGGGGCAAAGCTTGAAAAAACAGTAAAAGAAATGAAGATAAAATATTGAACTGGCATTTGGTTGGATATTTAAAACTGAAGTTGAGAGTGGTTGCAGTTATAGTCAAGTATCAAATCAATTGGATGAACCCAAAAATGCAGAGTTGTAATTGAGATTAATGAATTGAAGGAATGAGATTTGAGTAATAACCAATGGCCTAAGAGGTGGTCAGCTTATTAAGGGGTTATCCATAAAAATATCATGATTACTAAAATCAATAACTTACAGGTATATAGTTAGCACCTAGGAGTCTAGAAAGTAGCTGTAACACAGGAAGTAGCAAAGATTTTTGGTGTGGAATGTAGTTCAGAACAGAAACACATTTCCCTAAATATCCATCCTTACACCAACGGATAAGTGTTTTTCTCATTCTACACCAAGGAACATTTTCTTAGTAGCATACAGAGACAATAACAATAATTAAAAAAAACATAACTAGTCAAAATGTAGAGATCAACTGATTGTTGAGTGTCTGTCCTCTACAGATAACATCTATAACAAAACTTCTGTATATAATGCTCAAGGAACATCACCAAGGGAAGAGAGAAAGAAAATAAGATCCAAAGGACCATGAATTCTGCTGTAAGATTGTGTCTCCTAGAAAGGACAGAAAAGCTACACTCAGGAGTGTCAATAATATGTATGCTTAGGTAAGACCTGGACAAATGAGAACCCTAACAGACACGCTGTTCTGGAAGGGAGGAATGGAATGTGGTCTCAACCCTAGACAATAAATTCTAGGGAAATAAGGGTTGACATAATCTTCCCAGAAATGAGTTCCCTAGTAGTTTATCCAATACTGATGGTCTACCACAAGAAACACTAAATGGATTTAGTAGGTTATATTTTCATACATGTATGTTATAATAGTAATCAAAGAAGAGCTCACAAATTTTGCAATGGATATAATGGGGGATATGAAAGGGTTTGAAGAGAGGGAAGGGTACAAGCAGTTATGTAATTGTGTCTTAATTCTAAAATATTTAAAATTAATAATAAAGAATAAAATAAAAATCTGGCAAATAATACTGTTAAGGCCTTTAATTTCCTTCTGGAACTTAACTAAATAACTAGAGTTCTAAAATATAATAATTAATAAAAATTAATTTTGCCATTGAAAATGTATAATGTTTTTGTTTCACAATGAAAAGAGAAACTTATGTCTTAGATAAGGAAACTAAATGTTTTCATTGACAAAAATTCCCTTATAATTTATAATTGTATTCATCTGCCTAATGAAAATAAAGTGAAAGTTGTGGTAAAATAACAATAATGAGGAGAAAAAATATTACAATGAAGAGTGAATCAATCATCAAGAAAATGTTTCATAGGAGATGTATAATGACCAGCAAACATTTAAAAGCATAGTAAGTTTTCACTATGTATCTGGAAGTATAGCTAAATTATTGCATGGTTGAGCAAGATGAATTGTTAACAAGGATGGGAGATTAGGGAAATTCATTGCTGAAGAGAATGTAAAATTATGCAAACAAGTCTGATGAGCTTTGCCCTGTAGTATATAAAATTCAGCCTGCACACAACCATAGTGAGGTGAAGACCTTGGCCATAATTTGATTGGTAAGGGGACACCACACAAATCTGTTTGTTTTGCTTTTGGTAATTTTGACAGAGCGTAGAAGTTCAGACACACCCAGGGAAGCTATGACCTATTTATGCCCCTCACAGGGAGAAAAATTAAAAATAAAACAAAACATGACAACCAACAACATAATGTACACAGATCTACCAGATCTACAGAATATTAATGCAAGGAAGAACCACTTCCCTCTGAAAATGTGCCAATTAGTGGTGCATATACCAATGTGCAAGAGTCAGAAGAACAAGGTCTCTAATACCAGTAAATTTAATCTGTGCCGATAGATCAGTGGTTGTTAAGAGCAGAATGGGAGTCTTTAGAATTGAACGGTTTCCTAGGAGACTTTGGGAAGACAGACATCCCTGTATGTTGTTAGGGACAACAGATAATAACAAAAACAGTATACCACTTGTCACACATTGATTCATTATACTTAATAAAATATTAAAATGAACAACTTACTATGTTTTCTTACATAATTGTAAGAGGGGGTAGAGGGTGGGAGGGCAGGACTGGGAAGGGTCGAAAGAGGACACTATGATGGAGATGTAACCTGTAGCAATAAATAAATAAATTTTGAAAAATGAACAACCAGAATTTTACAGGGAATAAAAGAAAATGAGCAATGGAAATTTGCTTGTGGAAAACTGGTAGTTTGAATGAGATGGCCCACCCTTATAGGCTCAGATGTTTAGTCATCAAAGTGTGACACTATTTTATTTGAAATGGATTACAAGGATTAGGAGGTGTGGTCTTGTTGGAGGATGTGTGTCCTTAGGGTTGGGCTTTGGTGTTTCAAAAGCTCACATCAGACCCAGTGCCTCTCTCTCTCTCTCTCTCTCTCTCTCTCTCAGCATGAGGATCAGGTTGCAATGGTCTGAGCTCTGCTTAATCAGCACACCTGCCTGCCACCATGTTGCCTGTCATGATGATGATGAACTGACCCTCTGAACCTGTAAGTATGTCCCCAGTCAAATGCTTTCTTTTGTAAGAGTTTCCCTGGTCATAATGTCCGTTCATAGCAGTAGAACAGTGACTACGATAAAAATGATTCTTCCTTCATCTACAGTGAAATTAGTTGTTGCATGTATCTTATTTTAAAAGATACTTTGAAAGGATACTGTGGAGATGAGAACATAGAACAAATTCGAGAAAACTAGCAATATATGAAGTAAGATGACTGTATCAAAAGTGTTTAGGGTTTTTTTTTTCACAAGTCACTATATTCTTTAAATGGATGAATTGCAATTTACTCGTCTGAAGAAATAACAACAACAACAACAAAAACCCAATTGCTCTTTACAACACAGATGAAGAAAAAAAAAGAAATTTATAACTCAGTAGACCCAATTTAAGCATGACTTCAGCATCAGGATACCATTTCATTAAAATATTTTTAAAAAGAGAAGTGAGAGAACCTAACAGTTAGGCAGAGCATACTGTTCCTTTATATTTAACTACAAAATGTAGTTTTTAAAGGTTACTTTTCTTCTGTCTCTTTATTTTCATTGAAATACAGAAATTTCCTTTCTGTGTAAAAGACCTTTGACAGGCTTGGCAGAAAATCTGAACAAACTGATTTCAATAGCTATGGTCACTGGGGTACTAATTAAATCAAGTCAAAAACAGGCACACATATATGCATTTTTTCTTCTGAATGCTATACAGTTGAACTGTGTATCTGGCAGTTTGTATTTCTCATTTAAAAATAATGTTTTGTAAAATTATTTATAGTAATCACAGTATAAATCCTTTGACAAAGTGAACGTATAGAATTCATTCAGCTTAAAGGACTCATTGCCTACTGATACGTGGGATTCAACTATCGCTTTTGGTCCATATCCTGATGAGGTTGGCAAAAAAGGACCATACTTCCTATGTAGGAGTCTGCCATGTCTCCTGTTAGAGTGCCTGTTTGACTTTTAGCAGATTTTGCTAACCTGTATGTGAAATACTGGCATGTTTCTGGGATACACAGAGAAACTTCTGTGTGTTTTTGAGACTACCTAACCTATTTATTGCCATCCAGAGTATGTAATCAAATTGTAGAGTTTAAGATAAAAGTGTTAATAAATTAGAAGAAGGCTAAGATATGTGTATCTTTCACCCAGATTTATATACTGAAGGTGGAAAATCTGGATCTTACAAGAACTGGGAAATGGATTTGGCTATGGTGGAACATGCTTGTAATCACAGCACACAGATGTCTGAGAGAGAAAGACTGTGAGTTCAAGCCAGTCAATTTACATTAAAAATTGTGAACCATATTAAAAATTACCACTAACTTTCTTTCTTTAAGCTTTTAATAATATTTTAATACAGTTTTGCTATATTAATTAACAATTATGGAATTTTGTGGACACTCTTATTTGCCCTCTTTATTTTAAGGAATATTGACAAGAACCTTATCATTGCCCTTCATTAAGCATGAAGGAAGCATTTTCCTACTCTGTTCCTGACATCATTACCCTCCATGGAAGCTTGTTGAGAAGGGGTGGAACTGAAGCTTTCTTAAAGATTTTTGGTATGACAAGTGTTGCTTCAGGCCAATGACTAGCACCCTTGAGCACTTTGAGAGCTGGATTGGAGTGGGGTTTATGAACACAGGCCGTTCCGATATGCAAAAGTCATTTTCAAGTCTAAGTGCTGTGACTTAGAGTTCTGCCAGTATCTCAGTCCTACAGTATACCTTAAATTTGTCTTGACAACTAAAGAATGCTTATTAAAGCCTTCTTGTCTACTATCTAAAATAAGTCTATAAGTAGCAATGTTTTGTTTACATTACAGATATGTCTTTCAATTTTTTCTATTAAATTATATATGATTTTTTTTTTGGCTCCACCAATTATGAAACACTGGAAGCTGTCTGTGAGCACAGGCTGTTTGCCCTGGTCGTGGCATTAGTGGAGCAATTTGAAGACACAATAAAAGTGTCAGTGGTACCGAAGGAGAAGAATGTATAGGATGTTGCATTTGATCTGTTTGTGAAGGAAAATCTGGATGTCCATAGGAAACCTTACTTAAATTACAATTTTCCTGTAGCTCTTTGATAACTCAGATTGACAGACAACTAATAAAATGTAAAGTAACTTTGTGTGTACATATGAAAATTAATATTAGCTAGTAAAATGGAAGCTTCCCTGCTCTGGGAAATACCACCCTGCTTCTGTTTGTGTTCTCATCTTAATATTCCTGTGATAAGGGTGACTCTCCTCCAGCTCTACCTTAAACTGATATAACACTTCACCAGCTTCATTTTAAATTGTATAAAATTCTTAATATATGATCATCTTTATATTCATATGAGAGTCATGACTTTCATTTTTAAATGTATGTATTTAAATTAAATATATATTTAAATTATATATATGTATATATTATACTCCAGCTTCACTTCTGCCTTTATCTGTACTTGATGGTGTTCACTCCACACCTTCCTAATGAGCTGAGCTTTGAAGGCACTAAAGTCTGCCCTTGATGAGAAGGGAAGTCCCTACAGTTTAGAGATAGATGGAATGTGCCTCCAAAGGGGTCTCAAAGTGTGACAATATAAAGAAATGTGGAACCTGTAGACCATGAGGCTTTGAAGAACATGATGGGGGAAGGTGAGTAGGCGTGCTGTCCTTGGGGGAAGAGTCATAGAGCTTTATAATACCCTGACTAGCTGATCTGCATGTCAGTTATTACAAAGAGGTGAAACTGGCCTCCGAGCTTCCCTCTGGCTTGTCTCTATATTATTCAATTAAAACTTGTTAGGCTGTTATGTTTCTTTATATAATAAGATTTTCACTACTGCCAATCTAACTTTACCCCATGCTTCCAAGTTTCCAAAACCGTAAGCTAACCTGCTTTGTCTGGAAATGATTCATCCCTGGGTATTTTGTTATAGCAGGGGAAAATGAAATAATTCAACCAGTAAACTTTGTGTCTATTCTAACAGAGACTAGTTATCTCAGAAATGTAATTTCCTTTTTTTCATAATCATCTCATCTTCATTTTTCTTTCTTTATGCCCTATAAAATAAAATAAATGAGATAATTATTTCATTATGATGAATGATATGAGCATAGGTAGATTGTCTCTCATTTATAAGAAAATTATATTATTAAAATCATTACTTTTCAGTGTTCCAAAATTAAATTCCTTTTCTTTCCTAAAGAAGATAGACATGAAATATTACATGGTTCTGATGGGAATTATCACTTTAAAAATATCAAGAAATAAATCTAGGGAGATAGTGTGAGAGGGATGTGGTGACTTGCCCTGTGCCAGTAGGTAGGATGCACATTTGAAAGTAGCCATGGAACAGGACTGCTAATAATAGCGTCACTCTCCATTGCCTGGATTGACAGGTGAATTAAATTGAAAGATACGCCTGCCAGGTATTTGGAAGACTTTCTTCTCACCCCATTATATGCTCTGAACTTTATGTTGTGTCATTGTGATAAAAAAAGAAATTGCAGTGTAAGGAGCCAGCCTTTAGCTCAACAATTTAAGCCGTTTCCTATGTGTTTGTAACACTCTATGTATTTTCTCACTACAAAGAGGGATAAAAACCATCTCAGGCTGGACACATTCAATAATTTCTATTACAGTGGACATGACCCATTGCTTTAACTGTATCCCTTAGTTTTCTTCATCTTCAGATTTAATTTTATGGGAATTGTAAAATGACACTTGTGATACGGTACTTTAAAAAAAAAACTAGAAATGAAGCAAAGACAGAAGTTAATATGATTTTCTGAAATTTTCTATTCCAATTTTTAACCTTACGTCTATAATCAATGTAATTCAATCCTTAGGTTTCTAAGGCTACAACATGAGGGTTTGTATAGTGGTGAATAAGAGAAACACAAGCATTAAACTTATTAACTTATATTGTGATGAGTGAATTAAACTTTAATGTAAATATAATTTGAGGTTAAAATAAATTTTCCACAAACACACACAAAATTTATTCAGAAACATACATATGCAAACAAATCAATAAAATCATTGTCATGATACAGATAATTAAAATAAGATGATGCTTTTCAGACTAATTGGGTAATTATCCTCTATTTTACCACACAGGAAAGGCCTCTCTCAATAGGTTTTCCATGTAAGCAATAATGTCAATGGTTCAGCATATTGCACTGAATATATCTGGGAAATATTTTCTTTTTGGTTGGAACAGATTAATTTTCTTCATTTTTTTAATATTTATTTATTACTTCAGGTTACATCTCCATCACAGTGTCCTCTTTCCACACTTCCCAGTCCTGCCCTCCCACCCTCTACCCCCTATCCCTTCCATCACACTCCTCTGGAGTGGAGTGTCCATACATATCAGTCCCCTGCCCCAGTTCAGCAGTCACATGAGGGCCTAGAGCCTCCTCATACACTGGGGGCCTACAAGGCAGAACCACTAGGGAAAAGTATCTCATTGACAGGAAAAATGTCTATGTTCCTGTTCCCTTTGGTGCACTGGTTGTAGTATAGATATCCTGTACTATATGGCTAAAATCCTACTATAAGTGAATAGATGCCATGTGCATCCTTCTGAGTCTGGGTTAGCTCACTTAAGATGAGCTTCTCTAGTTCCATCCATTTGTCTGAAAATTGCATGATTTCGTTGTTTCTGATAACTGAGTAGTACCCCATTGTGTAGATGTATCCCCATTTTTTAATCCATTCTTAGGTTGAGGGACATCTGGGTTGTTTCCAGTTTCTAGCTTTTACAAATAAGGCTGCTAGGAACATAGATGAGGAAACATCCTTGTGATTCAGTGAGCAATCATTTGGATGTGTACCCAGAAGTGTTATGGCTAGGTCCCGAGGCAGAGCTATTCCAAGTTTCCTAGATATCCCAAGACTGACCTCCATAGAGGTTGCATAAGCCTGCACTCCCACCAGCAATGAAGGAGAGTTCCCCTTTCTCCACACCCTCACCAGCATGTGCTGTCATATGAGCTTTTGATCTTAGCCATTCTGATAGGTGTGAGATGGAATCTCAGAGTCATCTTGAGTTGTATTTCTCTGATGATTAAGGATGCTGAGCATTTCTTCAAGTGTCTCTCAGCCATTAGGGATTCCTCCTTTGTGAATTCTCTGTTTAGCTCTGTTTCCCATTTTTTGATTGGATTATTTGTTTTCATGGCATCCAGAAGATTAATGGAATCAAACTAAAGACCCAGAAATGAACCCACACACCTATGGTCACTTAATTTTTGAAAAAGAATCCAAAACTGTACAATAGAAAAAGGACAGCATCTTCATCAAATGGTGCTGGTCCAACTGGTTGTCTACATGTGAAAGAATGAAATTAGACCCATACTTATCACCTTGTACAAAACTCAAGTCCAAGTGGATCAAAGACCTTAACATAAGGCCTGACACACTAAAGCTACTAGAAGAAAAAGTGGGAAAAACCCTCGAACTCATTGGCACAGGTGACAACTTCCTGAACAGCACACCAACAGCTCAGGCTCTAAGACCAACAATCAATAAATGGGACCTCATGAAACTAAAAAGCTTCTGTAAGGCAAAGACATTCTCATTTGAACAAAACGGCAGCCTACAGATTGGGAAAAGATCTTCACCAACCCCACATCTGACAGAGGGCTAATATCCAAAATTTACAAATAACTCAAGAATTAAATGCCAAGAAGAAATATTTTCAATCCAAAGGAGAGCTACAGAGAAGTGATTAGAATGGTGGAAAAACTATTTAAGAGCTAATTACATGTTCAATACATATTTAGTATCTCCATATTTCCTGTGAAGTTTTTGCTTGTTTATATCAGTGTGAGTTTTATTTTGTATGTGTGTTTGTGTGTGTGCACATGTACATGTGAACTCTGTTGGACATAGAGGCCAGAACAAGGAGTTATGTATTCTACTTAATCAGCCTCCAGGAGTTGGAGAAGGAAGAAGGGTGGGTGTTGTTCACTACATAAAGAGATCCAGTTTAACCAAAATGATTTACTATGAGAGAAGAGGTCACAGGGGTACAGTAAGAAGAGCCCATTGCTGGCATTTTCCTAAGTAAATAGAATTTCTACCTATTTACTACATAAGTATTCTTATACCTACAGATAAGTGCATGTCTTACCCATCACCAAAGAAGCTTCTTTGTCTGATATGTGTAGAGCATTACAGAAAACAGCAACTGCTCAAATTGCAGAGAAATACTGACTGACTGTGGGGTATGCAGCTCCAGTTGATACTTACATAACACAAAAGACTTAGAGAAAATTATGGAAAATAGGACAGAAAGATTATAATATTCAGAGGCCAGGGTGCTTCCCAATAGATGCTTTCTTCAAAACACAATAGACAAGCTTCACCAATGAAATATCAGGCTTATAGCCACCTAAACAAGACTTGTACAATGTCAATACCAATTGACATACCAATGTGCTTGTGGAGATTTTCACAAAGACCCAGTCATTGATGAAGAGCTACAAGCAACCAATGGATGATAAGAAAGGGAAAATAAGTCTTTTCCAATAATGAGCCCTTTAATAGATTATCCAGTGTCAGAGGAAATGTGGGGGTGGGGGGATGTGAGTAGTTAGTGGGGAGACAAGAATGGGTTTAAATGACATGACTACACTATACATGCCCAAAGTTTAAAGAGAGAGGAGAGAGAGGAGAGAGAGAGAGAGAGAGAGAGAGAGAGAGAGAGAGAGAGAGAGAGAGAGAGAAAGGAAAAGTAATTCAAGTTTGGGCCTGGAAAGCTTGAATTCATTGAATAAGAGCACTGGCTGTAGAAGCAGGAATCTCAACACATAAGTTAAAAAGCTGGGCATGGCTGGGGATGCTTATCATCCCAGGGAAGTGGTGGGTTGCTAGCTGAATTCCAAGTTCAGTGACAGATCTTGTCTTAATTGAATAAAGTGGAGAGAGAGAGTAACACTTGATGATCTCCTCTGGAATCTGCTTATACAGAAACATATATACATACATGTGCAATACAGCCCTCACATTGCCCACATATACTTCCCATATGCAAGATTTCCTGTTTTGGAAGATGAAAAAAAGGTGTTGAAGTTAATCACAAAACAAGGTAAATTTAATCTTAACCCTGTTGAACTGACCACTTGATACAAGTGGTCATGACATCTTTCTAGTGTGAAACCCAATGAGGCCAAGAAAGATGCCTCTATGTCCTGAGTCACCTCATTTTCACTCTTTTCTTTTGCAGAAAACCAAATATCATCCATCATATGAGCTAGAGAATTATGGGGATAGTTTCGTACAAAGAGACTGATATAAGGTATTTGTAGCCCATGTTCATAGACACTTGTAAGTATGCTAGTTTGCTTAGAACAATTGAATATGTCCATCCATAAAATTGTGCAATGCTGCTTTGTAGAGGAAAAATGTCTTTAGAAATAGATCACAGGAATGTGATGTTGATGTTCATCCTTTTAGGATCAACGTATAGAGAGCCAATGGGGCTCTACTGGGAGCTGGAAGCTTGCCTAGTTTTATTATGAACTAGTTTAGGTCACACTGAGCTGGGGAATAAAGCAAATAATTAGAAGCATGATATTTCAAGGGAATGACTTGGGACACATGGGGGTGTTAGGATGTCTAAGCAGGAGTCATGTTGTTATAATTAGGTGGGCACATGATCTACAACTGGGGGAGCAGGTGAGTTATGTAATTTCTTTATTAAAGAATTTTTGCTTTACAGCATAATTAAATGAAAAAAAAAAAAGAACCCACATCCCAGGGTATGTGTACCAGGTCTCCAGGGTTTAATGATACTTGGGATTGACTTGTCCAGAGGTTCAGAAGTCCTCAACAGCACTGTTTTCTCTTTTTGAGAAGCAGAAGTGATAAAGATTCCTGGAGCCTGGTTGTGGTTTGTCAAAATTTAAAGCGCTACTGACACTTAAGAGATGGAGGTAGAGGTTTTGTTAGATATATTAAATTGTATAGAATACTCTAAGATCCATAACAAAGAATCTGCCCAATGTGTCAATACTGTTGCTATCTGAAACTCCATTGTAAGCAGTGGTTATTTGTTTGAGTTTTAAGCATAAGGGCATGAGATGATGCAAGGAAAGTAATATCTGAGCCTTGATTTCTCAAATTGTCTATAAGAGAAACTATAATAAGAAAAATGAGAGAGGTTTTTAAATATATCTATTATCTATTTGAAAGTCACATACTTTTTTATGTAATATATTTTGATTGTATTCATCTACTACCACCTTCCCTCCAACTTCTCATTGTGTCCTTGAAACCATTTCCATTCTAAATTCATGTGCTTTTATTATTATGTTTTTAATTTTAATTTTATTGCTATTATTCATTTAGGCAAAATGGCTTCCAATCTCCTTTTAAATGAGTGGTGTTCTTCATAGTAAACATGTCTCCAGCAAATTTATAGTCCAGTGCATAAAGGTCACAAAGATGAAGGCATTTGCCCTGGGGACCACACAATTTATTTAAATTAAAATAAATGCAGAGTAGACCTGAGCCCCTTCCAAATGTGAGTTTTCTCAGTTTTAAAGTTTGAAAAAACAATTTTGAGCTCTGTCAAAACTAATTGGGAGGAATTATGTCTTTCCTCTGCATGTTTTATAGTCTCTTCCCTTCAAGTGTGTAAGAGCCCATGCTGGCTTCTAACACTATTCTCTTCAATGCTTCATTAATGCTAAACTAATGAAGAAATTATGATTGGCCAGAAAATTTTCTTTCTGTCTTTTGCATTATTTAAATTTCCTGTCTCTGGAGCACAGATTGAGATGTTTGCAATATAGGTAATTTAGGAAACAGCCTCAACAGTGGATAATGATCCACTGGAGAAAACAATTTGTTTTATTAACTAAATATTACACCTTTGCCAAAGACATAATCTTTTAACTTAAATATTGTTTTCATCTGTAGTCAAGGGATCTGAGATCCTGAACCTGTTGTAAAGGATATTCAGGATTCAGCAGATCTCTGTACTTGTTCCCCTGGGTTGCTGTTTACTATGCAAACTACTTGAATAGTCACCAAGTCAGACCTTCTGAAATATATAGCTCCATTTTTGTTAAATAATAATTTTATATCAGTATAAAAATAAGCCTATTTGTCAACATAAGTGTCTTTCTAGTCTTCAGTAATGGAATTATGTTTTATTTGGGCAATATTATTTCTATAAATAAACACTTCATGACTCAGTCTCTCTTACAGTTGGATATGGACCATGCTACTAGGCTCTAACCAGTGAGAGACAGGTACATTATTTTCTCACTAATTCTCATTTATTTTTCTGTAGTGTTTATGTGTTCATTGTCTTTATTGTTTGTTTACTGGTTTGTTGAGATGATGTAGTCCAAGGTGGCCTTGAAATCATTTGTAGCTGGATTGAGCGTGGTATTCTTATTCTCCTGTTTCTTGTTCTCAAGTGCTGAGAACATAGTTATAAGCCATACCTCCTGGCTCTTTTTGATCATTTTAGACTATGAAATTCAAACAATGCCGAGTGCTCAAGTACATGTCTTTCCTTTCTATGGGCAATGTTGTAATGAGACATTGACCATGTTGAAGAAACTTTGAATAATTATTATGAGTTTGCCATAAAACCTAGGGTGACAGTCTTCAGTCATGCATGTGCAATAAAAATTTATTCCCATCACATTAAATTAATACTTTCTGTCAGTAGTGCTTCACACACATAGCTGAATATAACACCTCTTAAGTGGGCAAATGATTTTCTCAAACTCTTCATGGCCATGACAAAGGCTCAGTAAATTTCTTGAGACTTTTTTGTGTGTTTTACTAAAAAATTAAATAATATAAATTATAGGTTGTTTCTATAATTTACAAAAGAAAATGGTAGCAAACATGAAATTCAGAAAATTTTTGTTTAGTAAGATGAAAATAATGGGTATTATTTGTTTTCAGTTGGCCAAAATCATCTGAGAAGAAATTTGGAAATTGATAAAAATTGTGTTATGCAAGATGAAACTGATTAACATATATTAATATTGGTAATATTCTTTGTGTTTAAAGGTAATATCACAAATCACAGATCAATGGCTTATTAATTAGTGACAATTTGGAATGTAATAACAAAAGTAATATTATAATGGACTAGACATCTATAATTAGGCAATGAATGCAACCAAAAATAGTAAAAAAAAAATAGACTTTTTAATAAAAATTAAGTTTCCTATTCAAAAACATAGATGTTAATGAGATTTGGACCCGATAGTTTTGAATTTTGTTCCATGTGTATAATTCTAGGAGTCTAGATCCTCACATAAAAACAAACAAACAAACAAACAAAAAAACAATGAACCAACAAAAATAGGCCATAAAGAATCTGCCATACATGGAATTTTATTTGCTGAGCAAAACACATAGGACAGGGATCTTCACCAATGAAATATTTTAGTTTTTATTGTGATCCTAGCCTTCAATCACTGAATTATCTTTCCAGCCCTCACCCATGAAATCTCAGTAAGCTTGCCTGAATATGACTTGCATAATGATATATTAGCACGGTATTGACACGCCAAGATTAGATGGGGGACCTTTCATAGAGTCCCCAACTCTAAATGAAGAGATACAGCCAAATATAGGCTGATGAGAGGATAATTACTTTTCTCATAGCTCAAATTGGGTGGCTCACAACCACCTATAACTCCAGCTTCAAGGGACCCAATGTGTCTGGCCTATGAGAACACATTAGTTCACAGGTACCCACACAGAGACACACACTTATATACATAATTAAAAGTAACAACAAGAACAACAACAAATTAAAAAAAAATCTCACAATTCAAATGTGCATAGAATCATAATATAACACACACAGTGTTTCAAAACCCATGAATCTTAATTTGATTCATTTTATCGTGGAGCATTTGCTTATTTAGTTACTGACATTAATGGAAAGAATATATCTTCCTATGTAACTATGAAGGTCTTTTATACACGAATGAAAAGCTGGCTCACCACCACAATATGCCATTGCTATCTTTGCATTTGAGCCCGTAGCATCTCTTCTTATAGATGCATTTATGTATGTGTCTCATAACTCTTGTTTTTAAAAAAGAGTCCCATATTTAGTATATCCCGTAATGACTTCACTGCCATTTTCCCATTAATCTTATGATCAGTGCAACTTGACTTTGAGACACAAGTTTAGTGTTTTTCATTCTTCAAATGACCAAGGTAATTTCTAGGACCAAAGGAACAGGGTGTTTCCAAATGACTACAGTTTTCATTTTGCCAAAGAATACCCTCTCAGGGGATCATAAAAGCAGTAATTTCATCTCAGGGTTCCTATGACTAAACTGCTTGAGTTTGCTCCTACAATTTATGACATTACATGAATCTTCAAAGGAATTATGGTATTATAATACCCCTTTAGATGTATTATTATTTTATGTTATTTTTGTTCATGTCTAAAAAGGTTCTGCTACTGGCATTTGATAGAAGAGCAGATTGTGTGGTAACCTCTCCAGTGATTTTTAGCAATTTAAAAGCCACTGTATCTTAACAAAAATACATTTCTATAGCCAGCAATTCATGTGGACTAAAGTGCAAAATTTACCAAGTTCTAGCTTTCAAATGGCATCTCAGAGTTCTTGACTGCTTTTCACTTACATATCCTTAAATGAAGATAGTTATCAGATAGTGGTTTTAAGAAAATATTCTATAGTTTTTCAGTGTACTTCATTCCTTCATTAAATTATACTGACCAAGACTTTTATGTAGAGAAAAACAGATGTGAATTTATGTTTTAGAACCTTTCCCTGAGCGTATTCACTTGTGGATTCATGAAAGTGTTACTTTTAATATTTTCTTATGAACAATATGCATTCATTTCTAAGACTGAAAGTCAAGCGCAATTAAACCAGGATTTCCTAATTTTATTTTTTTTGGCAGATTTGACTAAGACTTACTGTTGTGAGATGTCCTATATATTGTGCTGGATTTCTATCATCCCTGGTCCCTGTCTTTTGATAAGAGTCATCTACTAATGTCGTTAGCAATCATGAATCATTGCCAAATACATACTCATGAAAGTTGCATCCTTTGCAGAACCACTGCAAAATCCATTCAGCTTTATTGAGCAGGCTGTAATAAACCATTTACCTCCACACTGAAAGGAGTGTGCTGTCGGTGTTCCATTTCTTGAGTCTCAGTGATTTATATTTTCCTATCCACACCTCTATTTATTTATGTATATTGAGATGTTATAGGATTTGAGAGTTATAAATTCTCAAATATGTAAAATGATACTTTGAGCAGACATTGTCAATTTCTCATTACAGACCTTGAATACACTAGTACATGTAGGAAACCTGGGGATTTTTATCCTCTCCAGTAATTCTTAACTGTTGTCAATCATAGAAGTATAGAAGAGTTGAGAAATATATGTGACCTGATGCACTATTTTCCTTAAAGTGTATATTAAGATGCTTCAATAGATAAACAAACTTGAATGACGACAAGTTAAACTGTTGCTCATCTCTTTGTATCTCTTTAATGATCTTCAGTGTAAGTTCAGAATAGTGAACTGGTCAGATATTTCCATCACTTGTCCACTTAATATGAATTGTCTTCAGACAGGAAACACAAAACCCGCATTCCTGGAAACATCTCCAACAATGTCTTGACTTGGGGATGACATCTCTCTCTGGGTCTGGTGATGCACTTCTAACACCATGCTTTCAGTATGCTTTAGAAATGGGAGGGTCTATCCAAATATTGGGAAAAACACCATATTTTAAGTTTTAAGTTTTGCTTCATGGCTCCTTAGCAACTATTTTGAATCTGCATTCACCAAAATGAAATATGTGAATATGTTTTACTTTATTACTATTATCATCACATATAATTATAATCCTAAAGCTTGATTCGACATTTTGAATGACCATTCTGGGTTCCTCAAAGAGATGCCATGTTGAAGAGCCCACTGTGTTTGTGAAGCTTTATGACTGCAGGAAGCCTAAAACCTTAAAGGTCACTTGAAAAACTCCACAGAGCTGTATCCATCTATGCCGTTTCCTTCCACAGAGCAGATCCTCTGTTGATCCCCCACTCTTGTTCTCTACTGTTGTCTATCTCACCTCCTTCCTCTTTTTCAAGTTCAAATTCCATGGGCAATCTCCCCAGTCACAGCTTACACAGCAACAGAGATATATTCAATCTGAAATTTTGTTATCAAACTTAATATTCTTTATGCTATGATGTGGAGTTTGTGAAAGGACATTTTGAAAATGCCGGTGAAGACTGCAATTTTTATTACATGTTCGCATATGAAAATATCACGAATAGTGTCTTCAATAGAGTGTTATAATAAAGATGACAGTGAAATATACTGTGCATTCATGGTATCCAATCCCATGTACACTTTTGACGAACTTCAATATTTCTATTAATTACTAAACATACTTAAATCATTAAAAGCTTTCTCTACTCTCAAATACCTTTCTCTCTCAGTTTTTTACCTTGCTCTCTTAATTTCTTTTTATTGATTTTTAAGATTTTGTGCATGTGTGTGTGTGTGTGTGTGTGTGTGTGTGTGTGTGCATGTAAGCATTCATGAATGGGTAATTGCAGAGTCCAGAAGAGAAAATCAGATCTCTTGGACCCAGGATTACAGACAGTTGTGAGAACCTAAATTGCTAGGAATTGGATACTAGGAATCAAATTCTGGTCCTTTGAATGAGCAGAAAATGCTCTGAACTGTTGACATATCTTTCTAGCCCAGTTTTTATTTTCAATATACATTTTTCTTTAATTCATTTCTTAATTTTAAAAGGAAAGGTGACAATTTCATCCACATATTGAGTTCTCACTACATCTAAAATCTGTGTTAGATATTTGGACCAAGCGGATAAGTAAAAAGTGATGCCTGTTGTAAATATATTCATAAATATTTCATGGGTAGATTATAATGAAATATGGTAAATTTATCAACATACATTTTAAACTCTTGGAAAACATCTTTATAGCTAAAGTGATTACTTATATTTGTCTAAAAAATAGAAAGAAATTTTAAGAAAAATTTCCAACATGATGTGTAGGGGGTTGGATAAATTAGATTTAGAAAATATATAGGGGTTTCTGATACTGTCTCTTAATTCGGGGCATGAAGAGCATTATCAGCATGTCGACTAAAAACAGGAAACAAACAGGAGACTTAATAGACTGAAAAACAAGGTTGAAGTCAGGAAAAACAGGAAATACTCAGTAGACTGAAAAACAAGGTTGAAGTCAGGAAAACAGGAAAGACTTAATGGACTTGCAGAAACGAAGTATCTGGCCTGACATTGTTTTCAGCTGCTAAGTGGGAGGAGCCCAAATTAAGCTGAAACAGAGTTCCTCCTATTTAAGGACAGTGCATGGAGCCCAGAAGGAGAAGAGGCCCCTGATGCTAGAGAGCTCCAAGAGTCCTGATGAAAAAAGTGCTGGCCATCATTTGATGGCCAGATTTCCCTGAAGCAGAAAGAAGCTGGTGAGCAAAGAAAGCCTGAGCAAGACACCAAAAGGCCAAGGACTAAACCCTGTGGCTCAGCTTTTGCCTAGAGGGGTTTGATCTGTCCGAACAGTGGCCTAAAGGAAATTGTGCCTGGCTTTAAGGACTGAGGCAAGGCAGCTGAGTTCCTGATTCAAAAGAAGTAAGTTGGCCTACAGACAGCTGGGGTCTCCCACAGAGAAGAAAGCATGAAGCCTTATTTAAGGTGAGACTGCAATAACCAACTTACCCTGACGAACCTGCATCTGAGAGATCCAGAAAAAGGACTGCTAAGTGTGTTAAAGAATGTACAACAAAGACTGTGTTCCTGACGACTGAGGACCTGCCCCAGAGACTGTATCATTCTAAAAGGTTAGAAAAAATAATTATCAATAGGTTTAGTGGATAGGTTAAAGGGGTTGTAGGAATTTATAGGATTAGTAGTTAAGAAATTGTTGGTGTTTGTTATAAGTGAATTTAGTAATAAATAAATAAGTGTTAAATAATAATTTAAAAGATCGGTTACAATGATGTTTACTGACTCAGTAGGAGTCTATGTATGAGTTATAGCAGGAAAGAGTTATCTGTTGGGCAAGAAACTTCTACTTTTGTTTCTGAACCTGTTATGCATTCTTATTTCATAATTCTATTCACAGGTAATCTGAAACATATCATCCTACCTCTGTCTAGGTGTTTAAATCTTCCCTGTCTTACATCATAATACCACCATGACTGTGTAGAGTCATTTATTCACTGTATTTATTGGACATCTTGGTATCTGGGTACCTGAGAGTGTGTAGTTTGATTGTATATGATAGATGTGGTCTCTGCACTGAACCAATATCTGTTAATAAAGATGGGAAATTAAAGAAATGAATACACAAGGATGATTGTAGTAAGCAAAAAGAGGAAATACACAGATTTTGAGACATATGCAGGCAAGAATCAAAGCTTCTTCTATGGCTCATGAAAGCTGTTCTGAGGACAAGATCAAGACACCAAGATCTAAAGGATCTAAGAGTCACATGTGTTAATGTCTTCAGATCATCCCTCATGCAAGGGTGAGGAGATGATGCGTTATTGAATTTGGCCTCTTTGAAGACAATTATAGCTGCACTTTAGAGAACTGATTGAGGAGTAGCAAGAATGGTATCTGAAAAAGAAGTGAAAAGTTCTAAGAACTGATCATGGAAAAGAAAGTCATGATGTTGGACAATGGGCTGTTGTACTTCCTAACCCACAGCCTACTTAAATCTCACAATTCTAATGCTACTGTCCTCTGTTGTTTCATGATGAAATGTTTTCTCCCATATAACTCAGAAACTGTCTTAAAACTACTTACCATTTATTATCCACATTTTTTTATTACCCACCTATTAGTAATCTTTTACAGTTTTAATTTTCTACCAAAGTTAACTTCATTTCAACATAGTTGAGAGTCACTAGAAGAAGTCTATGTGTGTTGCATCAGAAGAACATTGTAGTATTCAATTACCTTTTATTTTTCTGACAAATGTTACTGTGTTCATATTTAAATATACAACTCAGTATAAACTGTAGTCTGTTTCTAACAACAACAAAATTTTCTTCAAGGTAAGTCAGGGACCTCTGAATTACCAAATACAATTGCACCTCTCATATCAGTTCAGTTCCACTCAAGCCCACCTTAGGTGGCTCTTTTTTGCCTTCTTTCAAACCTTGAATTATTTTGTTCCATACAGCCTTTGATCATGGGATGTATACCCTCTATGTATAATTTTGCCTGGTCTATAAATGCCTTTACACACTAACTTGACTTTAAACATCAATTTTATAGCTTTTGTCTTTACCATTTTTCAGATATCTAGCTTTTGGTCTCAAACTACCAACATGATAGCCTCAGATTAGTGAACAGAAACATTAAGATACTACAACATTAAGATACCAAAATAATTATTAGGTATCCTATAAATCAACTCCACCATCTTCCATATCATTTTTATTAATAACTGTCATCTCTCAGTTTGTTGTAGCCAAAATCCTCCATGTTTTTCTTTTTATTTTGTTTTGTTTTTTTAAGATAGAGTGTCATGTAGCTCAGACTTTTGCTCTGAGATGACTCTGAACTGGTCCTCTAACTTCCTGGGAGTATAGTATCCACCACTTCCAACTAAGCTACATCCTCAGTCCTCAGCAAATCTTCTTAATCTACCTCAAAAAATCTTTGTTTTTCTTTAATTATATTCTTCAATTCTTACTTCTTTTTCATTGTCTTTTCCCCTAACAAAGTACCAAGTACATTATAATATTTAGTACAGACTATCATAAATACATAGTAAATAAGCCTTCTTATTATTCTTTCTTTCCAATTTTAGCTTTCTATGCTGTATCCTAATCAACCATTTGAAACATAACCATAGTTTTTGGTTACTTGAATGTCCTAATAACTTTTTTTATAGTTAGATCACTTTAAGTTTTCTGAAAAGAAGGACAATGGCATCTCTAATTCTCTGATATAATTTCAAACCCTTTTTTTCCATATCTTAATATTTGAAAAGTTAGTTATAACTACCATTTTCCTTTGAGCGGACCTTGTTAGTTCACTTCAGGCATTTACACCTTGGATTTCTTTTTCCTGCCTTCTTTCCCCTTTGATTCAAGTTTTTATATTACTATTATTTGTATCTCATCCTCTCCACCTGTATTTCTTTCCTGATTATCTCAGGCCAGCAAGAACACCTACCCTTCTTGAGCACTGTTCTTCTGAGCTATTCCACAAAAAACTTCTTCTAAATTATGTTTTTATTCATTTATCCGGTTTTTTAAATTATCTTTAGACAGATTGAATGTAGGGTCATATACATGCTACTCAAATGTCTCTACTACTCATCTTGACTCCAAGTCTCTAGGCTTCTTTATAACTCTCTATGCTATATTTTCAAACAGATGTTCAATGATTGAGTTTATTAGCATCTCTTCCACTTACTGCTTTGTACCAACATCCACAAATAATATAACTCTTAGTGAAATATTCACTGTCATATTTTTATACATACACATCTTCTCCAGCAGACAGAAAGTTAATCAAGAGTAGGAGCAGATGTACTATTTGTAGTGGTATCTGGCATATGGTGTATCCTCACTGAAGTTTGAAAATAATGGACACTATTAACACAGAAAAGCTAAGAAAACTCAAAAAGGTGAAATATTTATGTTGTTTTCAAAGGGACAAGTGAGATTTCATCAAAATCAGAGAGGAATTTTGAAAAGATATTTCAGTTATTAGAAATATAGGATATGAATTTTGGATATTAGCCCTCTGTCAGATGTGGGGTTGGTGGAAATCTTTTCCCAGTCTGTAGGCTGCTGTTTTATTCTAATGACAGTGTCCTTTGGCTTACAGAAGCTTTTCAGTTTTATGACATTCCTTTTATTGATTGTTGGTCTTAGGGCCTCAGCTACTGGTATTCTGTTCAGGAAGTTGTCACCTGTGCCAATGAGTTCAAAGCTTTTTCCCCCACTTTCTCTTCTATTAGATTTCTTGTGTCCGGTTTTCTGTTAAGGTCTTTGATCCACTTGGACTTAAGTTTTGAGCAAGGTGATAAATATGGGTCTATCTGCATTCTTGTACATGTTGACATCCAGTTAGACCAGCACTATTGTTGGAGATGCTGTCCTTTTTCCATTGTATGGTTTTGACTTCTTTGTCAAAAATTAAGTGACCATAGGTGTGTGGGTTTATTTTTCAGTCTTTAATTCGAATCCATTGATCAACCTTTCTGTTTCTATACAAGCACCATGCTGTTTTTATAACTATTGCTCTGTAGTACAGCTTGAAATAAGGGATGGTGATACCTCCAGATGTTGTTTTATTGTACAGGATTGATTTAGCTACTCTGGGTTTTTGTTTCTCCATTTGAAGTTGAGAGTTATTATTTCAAGGTCTATAAGTAATTGTCTTGGTATTTTGATGGGAATTGCTTTGAATCTGTATATTGTTTTTGGTAGAATGAGAATTTTTATTATGTTGATCCTACTTATCCATGAACATGGGAGATATTTCCAACTTCTGATATCCTCTTTAAATTTTTTTCTCAAAGACTTGAAGTTATTGTTGTATAGGTCTTTCAGTTTCTTGGTTAGAGTTATCCCCATGTATTTTATATTATTTGTGGCTACTGTGAGGGTGTTGTTTCCTTAATTTCTTTCTCGGCCCATTTATCTTTTGTGTAAATAAGGGCTACTGATTATTTTGAGTTAATTTTGTATCCAGCCACCTTGCTGAAAGAGTCTATCAGCTGTAGGGGTTCTCTGGTGGAGATCCAAAATTTATAAAGAACTCAAGAAATGAAACACCAAGAAACCAAATAACCCAATCAAAAAAATGGGGTAAGAGCTAAACATAGAATTCATAAAAGAGGAATCTAGAATGGCCGAGGGTCACTTGAAGAAATACTCAACATCCTTAAACATTAGATAACTGCAACAAAGACAACTCTGAGATTCTATCTCACTCCTGTCAGAATGGCTAAGATCAAAAACTCAAAAGTCAGCTTATGCTGGTGAGGTTGTGGAGAAAGGAGAACACTCCCGCATTGCTGGTGTGAATGCAAACTTGTACAACCACTATGGAAATCAGTCTGGCAATATCTTAGAAAACTTGGAATAGCTCTACCTCAAGACCCACCCATACTTCTCCTGGGCATCTATCCAAAAGCTTCATCACCAATCCATAAGGGCATCTCCTCAACTATGTTCATAGCAGGTTTATTTGTGATAACTAGAAACTAGAAACAACCCAGATGTCCCTCAACTGAAGAATGGATTAAAAAAAAAAACTGTGGTACATTTACACAAAGGAATACTACTCAGCTATTAGAAACAAGGAAATCATGCAATTTGCAACCAAATGAATGGAACTAGAAAACTCATTATGAGTAAGCTAACTCAGACTCAGAAAGATACATATGACCTATATTCACTTATAACTAGATTTTAGCCATATAGTACAGGATAACATACTACAATAAATAGACCCAAAAGAACAGGAACATGGACTTGATTACCTGTTAATGGGACACTCCACCCTAGTGGAACTGTCATGTATGCCTCCTACGCAAGAGGAAGCTCTTAGACCTCATGTGACTAATGAATTGAGGGTGGCTGTTACACAGAGGCACCCCACACCAGAGGGATGGGATAGGTGGCAAAGGGGGTAAAGGGTGAGAGGGTGAGAGGGTGGGACTGGGAGGGGGTGTAGGAGAGGATGGTAATGGAGACGTAACTTGAAGTATTAAATAATTGTTTTTTTAAATGGCATATAAACTATAAAAGGATAGAGAGAATGAAAGACTACGGCTTTGGAGAGCAAAGGAAGGCATTAACATCATTGTGAAATTATAATCAAAAGCTCACACTTCTATAAAGAATGTCTCTGTTTTTTTACTCACTCAATGTGTATTCCTCCATGACTCCTACAATGAAACCCTAACTTTCAATGTTATGGTAGCTTTAAGTAGGTCCTTGGGAGTAATTAAATCATGAGTGTGAAGATTCATGAATGGTCTCATTATACTTTCTTTTTTAAATTTTTTTGTTTATTTATTACTTCAGGTTACATCTCCATCATGGTATCCTCTTTCCACCATCCCAGTCCAGCTCTCCAAACCTTTACCCCCATCCCTTCCAACCCACTCCTCCGGAGTGGAGTGTCCCTACATATTAGTCCCCTGACCCAGTTCAGTAGTCATATGAGGGCCAAGAGCCTCCTCATACACTGCGGGCCTACAAGGCAGCACCACTAGAGCAAAGTGTCTCATGGACAGGTAAAAGAGTCTATGTTCCTGTTCCCTTTGGTGCATTGGCTGTAGTATAGTTATGCTGTACTATATGGCTAAAATCCGAAGCGAATAGATGCCATGTGCATCCTTCTGAGCCTGGGTTAGCTCACTCAGGATGAGCTTCTCTAGTTCCATCCATTTGGCTGCAAATTGCATGATTTTGTTGTTTCTGATGGCTGAGTCGTATTCCATTGTGTAGATGTACTACAGTTTTTTTTTTTTTTTTAATCCATTTCTCAGTTGAGGAACATCTGGGTTGTTTCCAGTTTCTAGCATTACAAATAAGGCTGCTATGAGCATAGATGAGGAAACACCCTTGTGGTTTGGTGAGAAATAGTTTGGTTATATACCCAGAAGTGTTACGGCTAGTTTTTGAGGTATAGCTATTTCAAGTTTTCTAAGATATCTCCAGACTAATTTCCATAGTGGTTGTATAAGTTTGCATTCCCACCAGCAATGGATGAGTGTTCCCCTTTCTCCACAACCTTGCCAGCATGTTCTGTCATTTGAGTTTTTGATCTTAGCCACTCTGACAAGTGTGAGATGGAATCTCAGAGTCATCTTGAGTTGCATTTCTCTGATGATTAAGGATGCTGAGCATTTCTGGATGTCGACATGTAAAAGAATGAAATTAGACCAATACTTATCGCCTTGCACAATACTTAAGTCCAAGTGGATCAAAGAACTTATCATAAGGCCTGACACACTAAATCTATTAGAAGAGAAAATGGGGGAAACCCTCAAACTCTTCGGCACAGGTGACAACTTCCTGAACAGAACACCAACAGTTCAGGATCTAAGGCCAACGATCAATAAATGGGACCTCATGAAACTGAAAATCTTCTGCAAGGCAAAAGACACTGTCATTCGAACAAAACAGCAACCTACAGATTGGGAAAAGATCTTTACCAACCCCACATATGAAAGAGGGCTAATTACCAAAATTTACAAAGAACTCAAGAAATTAAATGCCAGGAAACCAAATAATCCAATCAAAGAATGGGGAACAGAGCTAAACATCATTATACTTTCAAACGAGACCCTAGAAAACTATCTTCTCTTTCTACCCTGTGGGAGTGTCTATCCCCACATTTTGCCAGCCAGGGCTGTGAGATCTGGTCTCTAGCAAGTCTTGGGACCTAGGACATGTATTATGACAACCTACCCTAAGTGAGACCCATTGCTAATTACACTGCTTCAGCCTATGAGCATGCATTTGTCAGCTGTCACTGCAAAACATCTTCAGTACTTTTTTAGCCTCTGGTGTCTTTCTGTCCCAATCTATGCAACTCACCACTACCAGGTGAATGTCCAAAAGCCAAATTCTGATCATGCACTTTCACACTACAGCTGAAAACTCTCATGGTACATGATCACTAAATGCAAATATTCTGTACTCCTTATGTTTCAGCCATCAAACACTCTCCAAAGTCTCTTCTCAAACTACTGTTTCAGGTTGTTTTCCCACTCTTTCTTTCCTTATCCTCTGTCCTGCAGTCTGCACTGAGCATCCACATATCCCCATGCATCCCTCAGTCTGTGGGAACCCAGGATCTGTCACATACTTAACCTGTATGTGATGCTCCTTCTACCAACTTCCCAATCTTTGTGGCTTCTGAGCTTTGTCAACCGGCTTCCACAGATACTGTTTCTACACCGACTGGGCACAAATAGCTCTCTTCTCCTAGCTATGCTAATTGGACAAGGAGTTGTTTCCATATGATAGTGTAATTTCGGCACATCATTCTTAGCTTCTCATATATTCCAGGATGACTACCTAATAATATGGTTTCTATTCACAATTTATATTTTTTCTCATAGAGTACTCAGTTATAGTTAAAATGAAAAAAGAATACATATTATATGGAAATGTAATTATATTGTATCACCCACTCTAGTCCTATGTGCAAAAGAAACTTGAAATGACCTTTATGAATTTTTAAAAATCACATACTTTGGTCCTACAAACTGTGGGAGAGATGGAACTAATGGAAAGGAAGGGGAAAAATGTAAATTTTCTCCAAAATTTTTTCTACATGCTTCCTTATAGTCAATGTTTGATCAGTAGCTTTAAGAAAATGCATTTACTAAGTTTGTCTTACCAGCCTCATTTGTAAACAAAGGAAGGCAAGGATCCACATGACTTAGTGAAGACCAAGTCAAGAAGAAGATTCATTTAATGGCAAGCCAAATGATTTAGTGGACAGAGCTGTTGGATACCAAGCCTGACAACCTAGGTTCAGTTCCTGGAAAGCATGTAATAGAAGCAGAGAACTGACTCCTGAATGTTGTTCACTGACCTCTAAATACAGGTATTGGTGCATGTGTGTGTGTATGCATACACAATCACACAATGAAATAATGTATACAAAAATGAACTAGATCAACTTCAGCTAAACTTTAATGTTCATCTGTTTTCATGGAGACTGACATCTTCTGGAGTTTCTTAAACTCTATGTGTTAACATAGATTAGTACCAGGTATTTTGATACTGTGTTGTTATTATAGAAGAAATCTTCCTCCTAGTGATTTATATACCAGGTTTCATATTGCTTACTGTTTTGTAATGTAGATGACAGTGGTGTTCTTCCTGACCAAGCCAACAGCATCCATTCACTATCTTATACCACAAGGAACAACAATAGTCTAGAGTGCAGATTTTTCCAATACTAATTTTATGTTTAAACTAGATATTAAGTGTACAGAACCATCTAGGACATAACTGAGAACTATTGAACAAACATCTGCTATGCTTTTGGATTGAGTAATGACAACTAATATTGGAAATGTGTCAGTTTTCTTAACATTATCATCAACAGAATTCTCAATTAACTTGCAAATGTTATCAATTACAGAGAATCCTTTTTCAGGGAGGAAAGATGCATGGTCAATTTTAGATATTACACTATTGATGAAACTCCAATGTGTCATTAACAGGGAACTCTTATGAAAAGAATCAAGAATCACCAAAATGTAAACTGAGCTCTTATGTGCAAACACAGCAGTGAGGAAGAGGAGTGCTACTTACAGGTGGGTTTCTGGTTTCTTTACTTCTATTTTAGGCACTTAAGTATGTGAGTAGCCATAACCCATGCTTGTCCCCAAATATATCCTGTAATTTCCCTCTCCTCTCCCATCCCCTCTCCCCCTCTCTCTGTGTGTCTTTCTGCCTCCTCCCTCCCCCCTCCCTTCAAGAAGATTTTAAAACAAACCCCAAAATACTGGCTACAATGAAACCTGACCTTGAGATCAATTGGCCTGATAGGTAAGTGGTTTTCCATTCAATATTTTCAATAAACAATATATGTATAAGATAAAAGTATTAATTCTTTATATTTATAAATTTATATTATATATAAAACATATTTATTTCTATATATTTATGCTATTTATTTTATAAATACTTATTATTAAATAAGCTACAAAAGAAAGGTAAAGTCTTTATCTACCAATCTTCAGCTACCTCTCTCTTAGTCTACTCTCCACTATGTCATGGATTTAATATGTTCTGTGTATTCTAGAGTGCTCAGCAGAGGGCTTTGCTGGCAGATTTAAGCTTCTAATTCTTACAGATATGTTAAAATCCTAAACCAAGGTCCATGAGCAATGATACCAAAGGAATTCCAACAGATATTATGCATATTGAATCTTAAAATTAATTTTGTATACATTAATGTGTTTAATCCTCACAGAATACCAAGGGATTTGCCTTCATTTTTACATACAAAGAGATTGAGATTCAGTCAAGGTGTGGTGAAACTAGGATTCAAATCTCAGTCTAATGGTTACAAACCTGGAAAATGTTCTGAAATACAACTCTAAATGATAATGTAGACATTAAGTAATTAAATTATTTACTTGTATTTGTATTATTGTTAATGTGTCAGCAGTTGTTAATCTTTAACTGGCCATTATAAATGAGCACACAGACACCTGATGAATTGTAACAAGCCTTGGACTGGATTGTACAATCTTAGCTCATCTAAGCTAGCTCTTAATTCTATTCCCCAAATATGACTCCATACATACATCCCCTGGGCTGTTATTCCCAATGCTATGCCTGGTTACCAGGCCACGTGGAATGATGTTCTTTAATCTACCATATCATGTGTCTCCTGCTTCCTGTTCCTGGCTTCTACTCTTGGAGGCCTCTCCTAACTACTTCTACTTCTGGAGGTTTCTTCTACTTTATCTATCTGAGGCTTCTTTTACCCATGAACCTCTCTGATTCAAAAGCCCATGCACCTTAGTCCCGCCTACCTCTGTCTTTGCCCAATCCCAGGCCTCAGCATTTATTTAACCAATCAGACAACAGTTAACAAGAAAGGTAGCATAGCTTCACTTGGTGTATGCAGCAAGCAGGCTTCTGCGAGCAGGTTAACGAAGATTTAGAATGCAAAATATCACCCTATCATGATAAATGCCTTTAGATACCTTCAAAAATACGTATTAAAATGACACTTGGATTTATGCTAGGAATCCCCTTCACAGATATCAACCAAACTCTTTATCCATACATTCCCAAATAAATGTGTTTTGTGCCATAATCTTTTCCTAAGAATGCTAAGACTTAAAAAGAAACAAACAAAAAGAATGGCAGGATTTCTATCTAAATATGAATTGAATGTAGACAATAAATATTTGGTGAAAGATATTTCATAAAAATGGTTACTGCTGTGTGATATTTGTTACTTATTCTCAAATAGTCTCCATTGTTTATCTGAAATTATAATTTAACTGAGTATTCTGTTTTTTTCTAGTAATTCATCTCTACTGTGTTATTTAATATATGAGCCAAGAATTCCCTCTCTATCAAAACTCTCCATACCTTGCTAGTCTGAATTTCAACTTTACTTTTCCTGAGTTTTATTATTCTGCCTTCCAAAAGACACCTGTCTTTGTAGAACCTGTGTTATCTGGCATTTGAGAAAAGACCTAAGTGACTTCTAAGGGGTGCCATTGTCAAGTTCAGTGCTGTGAAGATTTCTCACAGACCTTATCATATGCTCCACTGACCTTATCCTGCTCATGACGTCTTTGTTGGTGAGAACAAAAAGAAAAAATGTGAATATAAAATCCTAAAATGAAGAAGAACTAATTTATAATGAGCAATGGCTTCCCTTACAAAGAGGGTCTCTAGGTAAAGGTATATAGAACCGACTAGCTTTAATGAAAGCACCATTAGAAATGTGACTTTTAACCTTCAGTTTTAGCTCTACAACATAGAAATTTAAAAGGTGACGCTGCATGGTAACCCTGAGACTTTGCCATGTTGATCAGTTTATTGATTTATGTTTAGTGCTTTCTAAAGCCAATAATGAGTTTGAAGAATGGTGAACACAGAGTGTTGAAATTTGGAAATTTTATATTGGTACAATTCCTAGCTTCATGGATATGAAAGAAAGAAAGAAAGAGAGAGAGAGAGAGAAAGAAAGAAAGAAAGAAAGAAATATGTTTGGCAAATGCAAAATATTTTTTGTGAACTAAAATTCCTCTTATAATTTGAGTATTTGTTAATATTTCATAAGTTTTCATTTGAATTTGATTTGATTTGTATTATCACATAATAGTACCTATTTAGAGAAAAAACAAAATGATTCAACTCTAAACATTTAAATACATATAAAATAGTCATAAATCTGCTAAATAACCTCTAGATCTACTAATAACACTAATAAAATTCAATTAAATTGGAAGTTTAGATTGACCTTGTATTATTTTATTATATTTTAATTAAAATTTAAGAAATATTGACTAAGATTTCATGACAACTCTCAGATTTCTTTCTTTAAAAATATGTATTTTTATTTTCTCTGTATGAGACTTTTGTCTGCATGTAGGTCTGTTTGTCTTGCTCAAAAGGTGACATTTTACAGCTCTTCTCTTTATATTCTAGCTCTTACATTGTTTCTGCCTTCTCTTCCACAGTGTTCTCTGAGGTCTACAATTGTATAATTGTCTTCTTTAAGGCTGAACTCATCTATTACTTATTTTAGTATCTTGGTTGGCCATGAGTCTCTGCTCTTACTAATATTCACTAGAAAGATAGTCTTCTGAATTAAGATTGAGCATGGAATTTGTCTGAGTTCAAAAATGAGGGTTTAAAAGGCAGTGTGAGGCCATATAGAGGTAGCTAATCAACAGTATTCCTTCCTCTGCAGCAGGGATTGTGCTATCTCCTCCACTGAATTTTGGACCAAATTTATAGATCCAGACATGGGGTATCTCCTGTGGATTGGGTGTCTAAGGCAATCAGAGTGCAGTACTGTAACTATAGAACAAGTGAGAGTAACCTGGCTGACAGGTTGACCTTTGCAGTTTGTTGAGTTCACAGATAGTTCAGAACGATGTTCTTTTCTCCTCCAGTATCCTATGTAGCACCACAGAGGACTAGGAAAGCTATGTAGCAGGTCTAGGCTGCTTTTTCTATATCATGTAACCAAGGTGTGTGTTCTACTCAACAATACAGTCTTATTGTCTAGTTCCTATGGGCAACCAAGAGAAATGACAAGAGCAGCTTGTTTCAGAGTGTCTAAGACATCCAGAACTGCTTAGAAAGTATTCCACTCCTAGCACTGGGATTATTGTTTAATATCTCACTGTTTTTAGGTGGGGTGTTTTCCCACAATGCAGAGTATCTCCGCTCAAACTATCTTTTTTAATAAACTATATTTCATAAAGTATAATTTTTCTCCAAAAATGAAATATAAAATATGGTCCATGGCCTCATGGAATGATACAATGCACTAAACAGATGGGCAGACATCCTCATAGAGGAGTTTTGTGAGTGAGGTTGAGGTGACTCCTGTGAACACCTGTGACTTGGATAGGTCTTTTGTGATAGAAGCTCATACCAATCAACTGTGCAGGAGAACCTTGTCATCCTTCTGATGTACCATCCAGACCTTTTAATGTGTTAGATTTAACTGGAGCAATTTTACTTTGATTTTAACAACCATCACAACTTTCTTCTTTAGAGTATTAGGAAACCGGTGCTTGCTCACTATCACATTAACAACACGTAAAATAGATGAGGTTAGGAACTAACCCAATCGGCTCCTGGTCTCTCTCGAAATATCCCAACAGCCATCCCAGTCACAGATATATATAATTTCTCTACAGCCATCTTACCTAACTCTCAATTGTGAATGGGACTCTTCTATGCCTGTGTTTTCTAAACTAATACAGTCTCTTTCCACTGTGGACGTTGTTCAACCAACCAGCAAAAAGGCACATACACTAACTTACTCTTTTCTTCCCTCAAGTAATAATATTGAAGTTCCTTTTCACAGTGATGCTCAGCTTCCATGTGAGATTAAGTTCTGGTGTACACAGAGACTTCATGGCCCACAGATTAGACGCTATTTTCTTCTTTCATAACCTTTCCCTTCTCTCTCATGTCGTTAGAGCTTCCGAAATATAAACCAAAATAAGGCAAACACATGACTTAGAATCTTCATTATAGGAATTGCCCTTAAAGAAAACAAAGTGAGACATTCTTTTTATGTGTATGGATTTCTTTCACACGACTCTGCTTATCATTTTGAAGTTAGTGTCCATACGACTGTGGGCCCTTGAAAAGCAAATATTGATATAAGACTGTTTCACATCTACGTTTGTAAAATATCATATGTGATTGAAAAGTTTGTATTTATTTATTTATTATTTAATTATTGTTTATTTTATTTTATTATTGTTGGACATGTGAGCTAGAGGGCACATATAAGGGTCAGAGAATCATTTGGGGAAGTTGGTTGCTTCCTTCTACATTTATGAGTGTTTTAGAGCTGAAACTCAGATCAGTGGGTTTGCATGCTAAGGATTTTACCCACTGAGACATCTCTCAGCCCATACATGGCCTTTCATAATTCTATATATTCTCTGGTTTTTCATCTTCTTTTATAAATACAACAACAAATAAAAAAAACATGATCTTCTTACAATATGAATATGTTTATTGCATCCAGCAGGGAGAGCCAGAGATGCACTAAGATAATTCTTTGAAAGGGTCCTACCTCTAGAAGGGAAAATGATGATTGTCTCAATAAATCCCAAGACATTTCAGATAGGAGAAATGCCACATATTTCATGGATATTTTTTCATCTCCCTATTTTATCTTTCCTTTAGTATGAGATATGACAGTTTCTCAAAATGTTCTAAATAGGTATCTTTCCAAACTGTAAAATTTTTGCACAGATGAACACTTTCTTGAATGTTTAAAAACCATTTTCTTCATAACTCAAGTGCAGATGGATGGAATGGTTATCTACAATTGTGAATGCCAATTCTTTCTACTCATCTCTGACACAGGCCATGACTCAATCTCAAGGTTGTTTTGCTGTCCCTAAGACATCAAACCCTGCTGGTTTATGTCAACAGCCCCAAACTTGAGAGTTAATTATAGCCTTGAAGTCAATCTCTACGGTCTGGAGGGCAAAAACTGGTTTTTTAGAATGTCCAATTTAGAGACTTGGGAAGAGGAGACTTATAAAGTGTATTTCTTGAAATGTGTACCAGAGTCAAAGCTATAAGTTTTCAAAATAAAGATTGATATAAAATCAGTTCAAAATACACATTTAGCTTTGTGGACAACAGGATGTTTTGTTCATATTCTAAAATTTTGGAGAGGAGTGCAGTGTACTTGTGAAAAGTATGTAGTGAATGCCCAAGTACCTCAAAAATTTCAAATTTGGATTTCTTTAAAATGTAGTTTTCAAGATAATAACTTGAACATGTTGATTCATGGATTGACCTTTCTAGTTGTTAGTATTTACTCATGTGGAATTATTGAATAATAATCTAGGAAGAATTTCTTTTCAAATCTACAGAGCTATACAGAATTTAAACAAAAATAGAAATAAAATATTCCTCCTTTAAATATTTCTCAAAAGAAAGTTGTTTTATGAAGCTTGGGTAGATAATATTAAAGTATCCTACTATCTTTTGTGCTAATGTTACCTGTAACGTGATAGTTTTCAGTACATATACAGCATATTCTAAAAGATAACGACTTTTCCTTATAAACAGGTTGGTATGTAAAGTGCATATTTTAAGTTGAGTTTGGACATGTGTAAAGAAAAGACATTTATTTAATTCACTGTTTTTGATATTGGAAGTCCAGTTTGAGATAGTCTATATTTTGGAGATGTGTTGAAGTTCTCCATGACAGAAGCAGACTCAAGAACAAGAGATCATGAGAAAGACAGAAAACCCAGAGAGACTCAAGGGTCAGAGTTATTCTTTGTAGTAACTCAGGATCCTGGAAAATGTGTAGAGTCCCATGGAAATGACTTCAAATTTTTTCCCAAGGAAGAGCACTCACCAACCTATTCACCTTCCTCTAGGCACAAAAACTAAAATACCATGCTGAGAACTTCCCTCAGGTGGACCAAATCTTGATTCTGTTGGGATGTGGTTAAAAACCTGAGAGAAACTTCTCCCCTCAAAAGATTGTTTCTTCATAAAATTTTCAGGGTTTATTTGGAAACAGCTCTTTTTATGTAAAGATATGATACATTCAGAGAAAAGTCATTATTTAAATTAGAGATGTAGAGTCATACAAGTATTTTGAAAATTTTATACAGTATACTGTGCATCTCTCTTTCACTTTTAAGTATAATGATAATTTGTCAAACATTATTTCAAGTGCTGTTATTGTGAGAAAATTTTCAGTGAAGAAAATAGGTATGGTTGTGTCCCCAGTAAGCTTCTATTCAAGATTACTTGAAGAAGTTCATGGGCAGTAAATGAAAGCTATATAATATTCTGAATGATAATAATTGTTATTACAAAAAAGGAGCTCCAGAAATTAGAGGGATGGTGAGAAGATGTTTTATGTAGGACTTAACTGGGTACCAAGGATTGATCACAGAAAAATCCTACCTACGTCTAACATGGTGAAGCAATAAGCTTACTTGGTTTGCTTAGAAGGAGCATGGTTGACTTCAGACAAATTAGTCAATGAAATGCCCACTTCAGCATAGATGTTAACTAGTGAAAACTGTCTGTGGATCTCCTGTCAAACTCCGCTGCTGTGCAATCTGAATCTGGCTCTGATTTTGGGAGAAGCCTCACATGTTCTGTGACTTTTCAGATTCCTGAATCTTACAGGTTTCATAAACTTCTGAGTCTTATAAAGCAACCCTGTCAATGTTGAAAGGAACATTCAATTCTGACTTAAGAGCTAATTTACACAGGGATTCAATTACAGTAAGTGAGAAAAGATCTGAATGTTGGTAGCTATTTTGTTGAGAGAATATACATATGAAAGACAGAAGAAGAAGCAGGGAAATATTGTTCAGGCAATGTATCATAAAACTAATGATAGTTTGACATAGTGGCAAGAGAGGACTATTTTATGAAAAAATTCAAATTGATGAAAAGATTCTGGTGATAATATTAAATGTAAGATGAGAATATAAGAAGCTCTGAAAACACATGCATGAGTAATATTATGCAGACTGAGTAGGTTGCATTAAGTATGTATATAGATAGATAGATATAGTGTGTATATACACACACATGTGCTCACAAACATACACATACACACACACACACACACACACACACACACACACACACACACACACACACACAAAGAAATATGCATTTACTAAGAATTAATGAAAAAGAGGCCTGAATCAGAGAATGGGTGTATGTGTAGGGAAATTTGGAGGAAGGGAATGGAAAATGATGTGATTATGATAAAATTAAAAAATAAAAGAAACAATAAGAAATATAAAATAAAAGTAGAAGATTCCAATGTAATCTTGTGTTACATGTTTTTTCATTTCCCTCTCACTGACGGCTTAAGATGTGAGTGAAAATGTATACAAGTTTGTGTGATGAAAACATTGGACTTGAGTAAATGTATGCATAAAACAGGGTGACAAGGTGTATATTAAAATTAATATTTGTTGTCAAGATATTGTGCTTAGCAAAATGACTGACAATCCTAACTTATTAAAATCAAATTAGATCATCCCAAACACATCCCCATTGTGCAAATAAATAGTGCTAAAGTCTGAAACGTGTTGATAGAAATGTAATTGAACATAGCCCATATTACAAATATAAAGACATACAAAGCACATCTGTGAGTCCTGGAAGGAAAAGGATCAGAAAAGGTAAAGTTTATTGGCTTTTATATATGGAATTATTATGTACCTGTGGCTTGCTTTTCAGCCACAGAGATGTAAGGTGAAAATTTCTAGCCAAGGTATAAAGGGAAGGACTTTACAGATCATTGGTTTTCCACTCTGCATTTGAGGGTCTTACTATCTTTTAAAATAACAGAAACACATCCTAGGTGGTCGATAAACTCTGACTCAACTTAAATAAGTGTCTTCTTTGTATAAGAATTCTGACATCAGCAGAATACTTTACATTTTACTGAAAAAAAAAAAACTGTCCTTGGCATTTTTGTTGTTGTTACTTCTGGTCTGTCATTCTTTGACAAAAAGAATTTTCTCCTTGATATTTGAAATAAAATAATTATTACTATTTTTGTTGTTGTTTTATATGATTTTCCAGTGGAGAATAAGATGGTTTCAAATAATGCATAAACTTGGAGTGCTGATCATATTACAAGCAGGATATGGACAATGAACTGAACCTGAACGTGGGGTCATTTCACAACAAATACAAATGGAAAAATGAGGCTTACATTTTAGTGAAATAAAACCATGAAGTACCCAATGCATATGTGGTAAACTATGTTTTTTATTCCTTCATTTACATATTAATTATATATTAATATTAATATTATATATTAATTCTGTGAGATATATTCATCATTAAATCCTGTTAATTGTAGAAACTAAAAGTGAAAAGTAGATGACAGGAAGCAGAAAGCAGGTCAAATCTGTCATCCACAGTTATCATTTTCTGAATGGTAGGAAGTTCTGATATATTGGAATAGTACAAAGAAGATCTCATGTTAACTATAGAATGTTTTCTAGTACACAGAATACCTAAACTTCCTTTTCAGGCCAAATCTTTTGAGGAGAGTAAGGGCTGTAAGTTCAGTTGGAGTATTGGTGGGGTTTTTTGTTGTTGTTTGTTCATTTTGTTTTGTTTAAAAGAGGGGAGTTAGTATAAGCAGTTTAACCCAAATTGTGCAATTTTATATAAAACAGATCTACAGCTGTCAATTTACTCTTGTTCATATTAATAGAAATAGTACAATTACAAATTCAAAAAGTCAGAGAAGAAAGAATGAAAATTAGAATATGACGTGATAGTTATTCAGCCTGAACAAGAAGTGGCTTCAGCAAAGCATTTATTTTATACGCCCCAGGATAATGCACATCCCAGCGGCCTGTTCAGGTTAGCGCTCAGTGTGCCACAGAAAGTCTAACCTTGACTGCTATTACTAAGCACTTATCAGAGTCGTCATCCAAGGGCATACTTTAGAGGTAGAAATGTCTTTCTTAGTGGCACAGAAAAAGACAAATAACACAATCATGAGCAAAGTGGAATTCCATTAAAATTTCATTTTACTTACCCAAACAAAAATTCCTGACTCTTCTGAAAAGCTATTGTTGCTTATGCCATTGCTTCAAGGACAAAAAGAAAAAAAAATGAACAGAATGCAACTGGAGGCCAGCTTGCGCTGTGATGTTAGAGGTCTAGGTGCTCTGTCCATTCCTCAATGCTTCCCAGAATTTGGAGGAGTCAGGTTTGGTGATGCAGACACCCAAGGTGATTTTTATTATATTCCAATGTTAGAACTTCATCATCCATTATTTGAGTACTTGGTTGAATTTTGAAATAAATTCTTTAGACATATTTTAATTTTTTAAAATTCCATACATTTTTGGTTGTCAATCTAGACTTTAAAGGCTGGGTCATTGATTCTGCAAATATTTCCTTAAGTATACTAATAATATTTTCCCATAGAATAGAATTTTGCATAAGAATCTAATTGATTATTTATAGTAGAAAATACATTCTTTTTAATAAGAATCAGTTTTCTACAATAACTCTGGAAGCCAATAATGTCATTTTGCTGTGTACACACATACACACACATATATAAATATATTTCAGATATTACAAAATTAACATGAATATTAAATAAAAATCATTCAGAGGTAAAATGTTGAAAATGGTTCCTCAGTAAAAAGTAACTATGTGGAGAAAAAGAAAATGCCATATTTATATAAGATGGAATACAATTATTTCTACTTCTATTTCAATTTCTCAGGCTTATCCTCCAAAACAGCCCCCTTCCTACCGCATGTCTGCCTGGTTTTTGTTTATAGTTCACTAAGTCCAGCACAATTATTTCAGCACATATATGCATATTATAGGTCCCTCCAGTGGACCAGAATCCACCAGTAGCCACATCCTTAAAAAATGATGGTGCTCCCTCGGCAAGTACCTAGTGTATAAATTTGATCTTTGATGTTCAATACTATATTCAAAAATAGTAAGTGGGAAGTTCTTACCGATAGCAATGTATCATGCAAGTGTATATATAGCAATCTATAGTTCAATAGTACAGTAAACATAGTTCAAATTAGTACAAAATTAATGACCATCTTTGTTTCCTAATTTTTAATAACCATAAAAAGCAGAAATCATTCTTCACACTGTGTACTATTGAAGCTGAAGGGTCTGAATGCAAATATGTGGGTTTACCCTTTAGTTTAAGAGCTTTGGAAATCTGCAAATAAAATTTTCAGAGACTTATAGATGGCAAAACAGAGTAATGTTTCAGCTCATTTATATTAGGGCAAACCTGGGCCAGGACTATTCAAAGGGCAACAGTATACTTGCTGCAGATGACCTTTCTACCTTATATTCATTTCATTTTTTATGTTTTTAAAAATATTTTCATTTGGTGGTCTTATATGTACTTCATAATTCAACTCAAATATAAATCCCTTCCCAAAATCTCTGCTTAATATCTGAAGCACAAAAGGGTGCCGGTCTTGTTAGGTCCTGTGTGCCATGTTTTTTAAACCATTAATTCCGGTATACTTAACTATTTATATTTCAGATATGAGTAACTCAGGGTGTGCAGCTTTCTGCAGCTGAAAATAGTTATGAACGTGGCCCACCACAAAATTATGTACTGAAAACATCAGGGATATGTTTGTAATCTTTTTTGCAACACAATTCTGGGTTCTTATGCATGAACTTCACAGATGACAGTTTCCTCTCACTATAGCTGAACTTGCCCGCCTTGTTACTAATCTTCTCAGTCTATAATTAAGTGTGTATTCTCCTGTACAGGAGCCAAGCTGCTTTCTAATGGGAGTAAACAGCAAATGAATGATTGTCGGGTTTGTAGGTGAATGGAAACATTTGTAAACTTAAATACATCTTAAACTCAAAAGCTTTTATTTTCACCCATAACTTAGCTTTTAAATTAAAAAAACTCATAGAAATATGATTTTTGTTTTAATACACTGGAGTGAAGGTAAATTAATACACATCTGTGAATGTGTTACAGAAAATAACTATCACTAAATGTTTTCTGAGGTAAATTTAACTTTAGGACAGTGATAAAATATATGAAATATGAATTACAGACCTTACATGTAAGAAAATTTACTAATTACTTGTGGGTGTTGTTGAATTAAGAACTATCATTGATACTGAACACTGAGAAAATCCATTTAAAAAAAAACAAGAAAAATACATTCCCTCAAAAAGTCAAAACACAGAGAGACAAAATTTGTCAAAGCAAAACAAGAAATAAGAAAAGTTCAACAGTAGAGTCAGCATGAGCTTAAAGGATAGAATGTAATGAACAGTTGATAAAAAAGCTCGATAGGGCCTGAAAGCTTCAGTTCATTATGCGAATGGGGCTTAGCGTTTCCATTATTGAACATTTTCCAGAAGCTTTCTTCGGCAAATATTAAGCTTGTAAAGAACAAAAGATTTCAGGAACCAAGTCTTTAAAAGAAGCAATAATAGCATTTGGAAATTTTATTAAAATACAAAAGGATCAAAAGTCTTTAGAGAGCTAATCTGTGTGGTGATCTTGCATTCTCTTTGTACAACTAAATTGAGTCCATAGTATTAAACCTCAACTGTGGGACTGTAATTACCCAACTAACTAGCCACCTGCCGTTCAGAGAGTGTGACGGAATTGGGTCAGACTGGAATGAAGTCAAAATACTTAAAATGAGGAATCACATACTTACATGGCCCTGAGTTTTTGGTTGTTAGTGTGACTATGAGCTAGTTTACACTTGGGATAGCAAAATTTTCAGGGTTGCACACATTTGCACTTATATTATCTCTTAAAAGCCTTCAGAAATATACAAACAAAAGGACTGAAGGTGACAGAAAATGTCTAATATATTAAGGTGACAGAAAACGTCTAATATATTAAGGTCAATTAATTATTTTTTCCGACTTTTACACAAAATGAGAATAGTAAATCAGAGTTTCTAGTTATTTTCCACAGGGTATAGTGATAACTTCAGTTCTCAGCATGTGAAGCTGATGGTCTCTATCATGGTCTAGCTAAAGTTAAATTTTTTAAATTTTAAACTCACGAACTCTTAAAATGACCTTTGTTAAATGCGTATCTATAACGTTATGAATGCAACATTTCTACTATCTAGCAATGCCTTCTAGAATTTATAGTTATGAACATTAGATAATAAATGATAGTGTATAAGAAGAAACAACCAGAAAGACATTTGCCTGGTAAAATGTTATGTGGTTATTTCATATATTTTCTCCTCACCAAGTTTGGTAGATACTATTGGTAAGACATAAATATTTCCTGAAGAGAGAATATGTTTTAAGTAACAGAGTAAATAGTGATGACAGTAGTAAACTATTTTCACAATTCAGAAGCCATTGTCAAAAACTACACTGTTCACTTTCTGTTTTGTATAGACTTCGTTTCCCGGTATCAGGCATAAGCTGACAGCTAGATAAAAACCACACACTTTGAAAGTAGTTCAATGATGGAAACCTGCACCTTTTCATAGGTTTCAGATTCTGGGGAGAAAAAAAAATCTTAGTCTCTCGATCAAATCCAATAGTGTAATACAAATGAAAGTTTGTTGTTTCTGCACTGACAGCATGCACATTTTGGGCACAGTAGCTGGTGACAATGTCTGGACAGAAAGATTATTAGAAACGTGTGGACTCAGTTAGGCTTTTATGTTGAAGACCCAGTAAAGAGCTTCTTCCAGTTTACCTGATATATATATATATATATATATCAGGGAATAAATGTATTTTATTTGGTGTCAACTATAAAATGGGGATAGTGACAGAAATTAACTCAAAGACTCGATTTCAAGATTAAATGGCATCAGTATTAAAGTACAAAATAATAGAACAGTGGAGACATATGGTAAGAACTATATAAGTAATTATCAGCAATATTTAAAATGTTCCCCTACTAATCTTTCTGTACATTGGAAAACAGTAAAAAAACAAAATAGCATATACATGTCTGCTGGTTCATAGGGAACAAAGCCAAAATTTGAACACCTTGATGGGTCCTCTGGTTTTCTCCTAAATGACCAACCACTAATAAAGCCTATATTTGCCTGGAGAACTGTTAGCTTTTTAAAAATGTAAGTGGAGAACTGAGAATATACATAAATATACATATAGACTTGTATTCCTAGCACCTGGCAGGTAGATGTAGGAAGATCATAAGTTCTGGATTATTCTATCTACACAGTGAATTAAAGGCCAGCTTTAGATACAGGAGAACTTGTATACACACACCACCACCCAACTAAACTAACAAGCAACCAAATGCATATACGTATATGTGAATATACATTTTTTTCTTAGACATTACTGCCTCTTACATGTCTCTCAACTGACATAATAACATTTCAAGAATTACCTTGTATTATTCCAAGTGTTGCCCTTCCTCTATGCCTGGTCATCTCATCTGAGATTGGTATTAAACCTTCTTTGAGAACATGATGCCATATATTTAATATGCTTTCAACCCAAAAGTTTTGTGTTATAACTTTTATATTATTGACTATACTTATGGAAAGATCTAGTACTCAGATTGAGTATCAGTATACCCTATATATAAACACTATGTCAGATTTAGCTGATACATACTGATGCCATAATAAATTTCATGAGTTATTCTCACATCTATGTTTCTTAGTTCTTGTATTTTATTGCACTTTCCCTATTCTCACATAAATTAAGCATCGTTTATGTTGTATTCAATGTTTATTAACTATCCTCAAAAAGTTCTCAAGGTTGTGACTCAAAAGAAACTTTCTAATTACCCCTTGGTCTTCTTCTCAGAGTAGTCTTGTCTTGCTTCTTAATTTTACGTTATACTTTGGAGCTATTTTATAGAAATGACATCGCAATGATTCAGAACCATTTCATACAAATTTCATTTCCTTTTTCAGTTTTCCAGTATTTTTTCATGTCCTTCCTTTCTGCCTTTTTCTGTTTTAATATTTATTTCAACTTTTTAAAGTCAGTAAAATTGTCTAGTATTTACTACATTGTCCTAGGTCTACAACTTAAACAAATAGGTCAAAATAAAGTATTTTCATATCTTCTGCCAAAATGAATCTATAATCTGGTGGGGAGATGGTGACAGGAACAAACAAGAAATAATTTTCTGAAATAACATGAAAAGTTTTTTCCTAATATTTTAATGTTCATGTGTCAAAACTTTATTGCAATCTTGTTACAGGAACAAAGATATTTTTTAGTAAGCTTGCAGAAACATAATATTCAGGTGTTTTTCTTATATAGTAAGATAGAAGTAGATGGTTAGGTAGTCATTGTTGTACTACATAAAAGAAAAACAAATATCTGGTTGGGAAATTATACAATGACTTCAAGACTAGGCCCTGCTCCCAAATTGGCAATAAACTTAAAAAAAAAAATGCTTGCTAAGGCCTCCACTGGTGTGATATTGACCCAGCCACAAAATTTCAGTCTATACTCTTTTCTTCCTATAAGATGTACTGGGGAAGTGGTTGTGCAGAACTTGTGATAGTGGCCTAACAATGACCAGTTTAATTTGAGGCTCACAGCAAGAGAGGGACTTCACGCCCAATATGGCCTGGATGACTAGGATCCTGAAGCTGGATATCCCAGAGACCTAGGGAGGAAAAAAAATGAAATGAGTCCCAATGTTATTCAGCTATATTCCTAGATCCATGTCTAATCCAACTCTCATCAAAGAGGCTTTCTCTGGTAGCTGGTGGGAAGAGATACAGAGACCCACAGACAAATATTAAACTGAGAGACGAGAGAGAGAGAGAGAGAGAGAGAGAGAGAGAGAGAGAGAGAGACCAAATTGGAGTTACCCATTGGGTCCCTCCCCTTAGTACTCAGGGAACCCTGTGGAAGAGGGGGAGGAAAAATTTTAGGAGCCAGAGGGGTGGAGGGTACCAAGAGACCATCACAGAATCAACTTCAGTCGCTATGAGAATGAAGCGGCAATCACAAAGAATGCATGGGTCTCTGTTAGGTCTTCTGCACATGTTATGGTTGTATGGGTCACTGTTCTTGTTATACTCCTAAAAGTGAGAGTGGGGTTTTCTCAGACTCTTCTGCCTGCTCTTAGGACCATTTTCCTACTACTGGGTTGCCTTATCCAGCCTTCATATGAGGGTTTTTGCCCAGTCTTATTGTATCTTGTTATGCCATATTAAGTTGATATCCCTGGGAAGCCTGTTTCTTTTCTGAAGGGAAACAGAGAAGGAATGGATCTAGGGGAATGGAGAGGTGTGTGTGTAGTGGGGAGAGGACTGGGAGGAGTGGGGGTTAGAGGAAACTACAGCACAGCAGAAGAATGAAAAAGAAAGAAGAAAGAAAGAAAGAATGAATGAAAGAGAAAGAAAGAGCTGCTAAACTCTCAGAACTAGTCTCACTTCCACAAAAATGTATTTAAGGCTTAATCTGTCATCAGGGATGGTTGACTTTTTCAAAAAGATTTATAAATTAATAACTTGTACAAAGATTCTGTCTTTGAACACACTTAGGCTACTTTTTTCTCTGTTGCCATGCCTTTGTGACAGGTAGATATATAGGTCTGAATCAGGGTATGCTAATTCCCTGTTACAATGGGAGAGAGAAGATGGTCAGTATATCTCAGTCGAAAGTTATTGCTGAAATAAAATTTGTTAGCAGGAGCAGACAAAGAAGATCTATAAAACCTGGATCCTTGGGTGAACTGAAAGCAATGAATGGGAGCAGCTGTTTATGGCTCAAGTCGATCTGAACATTCTAGTCTGAGTTTTGAGGTATGATGCTGAGAAAGGAAAATAGGTCCAAGAGAAGTTTGCTTTTGATATAGCACTATGATAAGGAGTAAGCCCTCAGACACACATAAACTCCTTTATTCTAACCACAGATGTGAGTACAAAGAGGAAAGAGATCTTGGTGGGTGTATATACAAAGAGGACATGTTAAGAACAGTCATTGCTTGGAGACAGTGAGTCATCTTTCTTGAGTGGCTTAGCCACTGGTTAATTTCCTGTACTGCAGCAAATTATCGCATATTGGTGCTAATGCAAATGCTCATCATTAAACTCAGTGGGTCAAACAAAAATGAAAGTAGGAAGGAGTTTGTTTTGTTAGGAAGAATGGTTGAAACTCAGTGGGAGTGAGGGTCTAATGGAAGGTAATGAGATATGAAGAGGTCTAGCACATTATGTACATGTTTTAAATTGTCAAATAATTTGGACAATTTGTTTTTAATTCTAAAATGAGAAATCAGTTCATAAACAATTTTATCTTTTATATTTTTTTCTTTTTCTTTTTTGGCATTCCAACCTGTGATCATGAGGATTGAACATGAAAATTACACAGTAGTGTCAAGTGAACTTTTGAATGAACAAGTATAAGAAGGAGTCACATGTTACTTTACAGGTGAGTGCAAATTAAGAGAGAATCAGTATGGTAACTTTGTGCAAATGATTAGCAGACCTGGCTTCTGGCCCAAGCAATGTTGAAAACATCAAGCACATACATTTCTTGTCCCAGTGCTACAAATTGAAGGAACATTACACATGACTGAATTTATATCACTTCAAATGTGTTATTACTGTTTCACTCCTAATATTACTTAGAGGTAGATGTTTTATAGAAAAGGTTAATAGATAATGTCATAGATACATTAACATTCTTATGTTAAAATCCGTGGATTCTTATGCTAAAAGCAAATAAACTAACCAAAACAAAACAAAAACTGAACGAAACCAACCTAGTAGCACCATTGGTTTAGTGTGGGCAACTCCATTAGTTACTTTCTGTTCCAGGATGCTAAAACCATCTGACCAAAGCACCTTAAGGAGGAAGAGTTCCTTTTGTCTTATGGTTCCAGAGAGAGAACATCCACTTTAGCAGGATGCAGGATCAGGAAGCAGACTGATCACATTTTATCCTTACAGAAGAAACAGAGACATGGGGCCATGGTCACATATGTACAAAGCTGCCCTTCTGTGGCATGCTTTTCCCACTAAGATTCTATCTTTTAATTGGGTTCCATACATAACATTCCCAAACAGCACCAGTAACTGTAAGTCTTAAATGTATAAACATAAGCCTATAGGAGACATTTAACATTCAAATCACCAAAGTATCTTTGTCTTTCTATTCTTCCCCCAGATGGTAAAGATACTTCCCAAATAAAGATCTTGCCTCCAGAAGAAGAAGAAGAAGAAGAAGAAGAAGAAGAAGAAGAAGAAGAAG
>CAJQZJ010033689.1:3141126-3172479 GCA_907164525.1 Lophiomys imhausi | reverse complement strand
AGAAGAAGAAGAAGAAGAAGAAGAAGAAGAAGAAGAAGAAGAAGAAGAAGAAGAAGAAGAAGATGAGCAAACACCTCTAATTCCAGACTTACAAAGAAGGTAATAAATTTGAAGGACCATGTGATCTGAGGAAACACACATCACTTACTAGCTTCTTGGGTTGCACCCATCCATAACTATCTTTTAAAATGAAGTTGACTGTGATACTGGCTCAGGAAGCTAGATCAGGCTCAGACCATACTCATCAACATGAAGTTTTGAGTTAATGATATGAAGTTATACTTGCTCATCACCATGCAATGGGGAAGCAGCAGGTTCCTACTGCTAAGCTTGTAACCAAGAGAATTGAGTCTATAAGAAGACAGACCACCTTTAAAAGAAGAAATTATAACATTCACCTCTTTTCTTTAAAATTTTCGATGGAAATAGAAACTGGATTTCTCACTTGTCAGTAGGTAGGAAAAACAGAGTACTAACAAAACTAAATAGCACAGTCCCTGGTCTGTTCTCGATAGACAGAGCTAAGGATGCTGACATCTGCTCAGAATAAGGAGGAGGTGGTGTTTGTTCAGTTTTCTCTTGGTTTGTTTTCATACAAATCCTTTAGATAAGATTTCCATAAATAAGATAACAGAGTAAGGTTTGGGATGGGCCTTCTCTAAATCAGGCATATGTCATTTAAACCCTCTAAGTTTTCTTCTAATTGTCTTTTGTTTATTTGCAGGTGAGATAGTTCTGTTATGACTCTTGGAAGATGCTCTTAGCTTTATCACGTATTAGTTGTTTGATTTGCAGATCCATTGGACTAATGCACAACTTGCCACATGGCATAGAGACTGTCTCTTTGTCTTCACTTCATAAAAATTGAATAAGGGCGAGAGTTAAGTGAGATCAGTCTATCAGAATCTCACAAAGTCTCTCAGGGGGATTTGTACACACGCATTTCTGGATTAAAAGGTTATGTTCTTTTGAGTTTCAACTTCATGAAAGGATCTTACAAAATCAGAGGGGGTTGAAAGCATAAGTACCCATGTGACAGCACATGCTGGAAAGGATGTGGAGAAAGGGGAACACTTCTCCACTGCTGGTGGGACTGCAAACTTCTACAACAACTTTGGAAATCAATCTAGAGATATCTCAAAAAATTTGGAATAGTTCTACCTCAAGACAGAGCCATACCACTTCTGGGCATACATCCAAAAGATTCTCCACAAAACCACAAGGACGTCACCTCAAAGTATGTTCATAGCACCTTTATTCATAATAACCAGAAACTAGAAACAACCCAGATGTCCTTCAACTGAAGAATGAATTAAAAAAAAAACTTTGGTACATTTACCCACTGAAATACTACTCAGCTATCAGCAACAGGGAAATCATGCAATTTACAACCAAATGGATGGAAATAGAAAAGTTCATCCTGAATGAGCTAACCCAGACCCAACAAGATACACATGGTATGTACTAACTTAATAGTTACTGGATATTAGCCATGTAATACAGGATAACCATTTTACCATTCACAGACCCCAAGAGAAAGGAACCTAACTTAACTCTCTAATGAGAAATTCCACCCAGAAGAGAATCAAAACAGATGCTGAGACAAACAGCCAAACACTAGGTGGAGCTCTGGGGAATCTTGTATAAGAGAGGGAGGAGGAATAGAGAGATCCAGAGGGGACAAGAACTCCACATAAAGATCAAGACAACCAACCAACCTCAGCCCCTAGGGACCTACAGAGACTGAAACACTAAGAGCCCCCCCCAAGAAAACAAAACAAATACCACCAAAAAAAAAAAGCATATATAGACTAGACCTAGTCCCTCTACACATATATAGAAGACAAGCAACTTGGTTTCCATATGGATCCCTTAGTAAGTGGAGGGAGGCAGAGGGCTGTCTCTGTCGTGGACTCTGTTGCCTGTTAGTGGAAAACCTTACCTATCTGGACTGCCTTCTTGGTTGTTAGTACAAGAAGAAGCTCTTTGATTTTTATTTTTACTGTTTATATATTACTTCAATTTACATCTTCATCATAGTCTCCTTCCACCACCCCTCCGGGGGCTCACTGTCTCCCCCTTCTCTGACCTATCCTACTCCTCCTGTGTGGGGTGGCCTACATATCAGTCCCCTTCAGTTCACCAGTCATATGAGGGCTAAGATCTTCCTCTTGCACTGGGGGCCTACATGGCAGCTCCACTAGTGCAAAATATCCCATTAACAAATAACAAAGTCTATGTTCCTGTTCTTTTCAGTCTGTTGGTTTTAGGACAGTTATCCTGTGCTATATGGCTAAAATCTAGTTATAGATGAATAGATGCCATGTGCATCTTTCTGAGTCTGGGTTAGCTCACTCAGGATGAACTTTTCTAGCTCCATCTATTTTGCTGCAAATTGAATGATTTCATTGTTTCTGGTGGCTGAGTAGTATTCCATTGTGCAGATGTACCACAGTTTTTTAATCCATTCTTCAGTTGAAGGACATATGGGTTGTTTCCAGTTTCTAGCTATTACAAATAAGGCTGCCATGAACATAGTTGATGAGTTGTCCTTGAGGATTACTGAGGAATCATTTGGATGAATACCCAGGAGTGGTAAGGCTGGATATTGTCCTATCAAAATACCAACATTATTTTTCACATACATTGAAAGAACAATTCTCACCTTCATATGGAATAACAAAAAAAACTCAAAATAACTAATTCAGTCCTGTTTAATAAAAAATCATCTGGAGGTATCGCCATTCCAGATTTGAAGCTATACTACAGAGCGATAGTAATAAAAACAGTATGGTACTGGTACAGAAACCGACATATTTATCACCTTAAACAAAACTTAAGTCCAAGTGGATCAAAGACCTTAACATAAAACAGGACACACTAAATCTAATAGAAGAGAAAGTAGGGAAAAGCCTCAAACTCATTGGCACAGGTAACAACTACCTGAACAGAACACCAATAGTTCAGGCAAGAGGAAGCTCTTAGCCCTCATGTGACTGATGAACTGAGGGGGGTTAATATGTGGGGGGGTCCTCTCATCTGAGGAGGAGAGGACATAGATTGAGAGGAAGGAGGGAGGGAAGGTGGGACCTGGAGGGATGGAAGGAGGAAACTGCAATGGAGATGTAACTTGAATAAATACATGAATTAAAAGGAATCCTTCCCATGAAATCTAAATCTAGACTGAAATGAAGAGCTGGCCTTGACTGCACATTGAGGCAGAATGGAGTCCATAAATCCCAGCCTTTCAGCACTTTTGCTTGTGCAAGTATTTCCACCATAGTGCTTTTTCTTACCTTATCTATCTATCCTTTAGCAATCAAACAGATGGGCCGAGCTTTAGGAAGACATCATTCCTGCTACACTTAGTGCAACAGGAGATAGTAACACAGACACTCTCTGTCATGCAATGCGAGGATTATGAGCCTTATTCTCAATACCAAACCAACTATCCATGTTCACAACTTTCGTGGTAATTAGGGTATCAGTAGATGTTTTAACAGTTGTTTCTCACTGGCATGAGGGGCCGAGGGTGAGACACCAGGGCAGGAACACACACCTGAAAGAGAGAATTCACCATTGATCATTTGTATTTTGTGCCCTGTTTGTGGAGGATTCCAGATTTCCTTTCCTTTCTGTTTTCCTGTTCTGACAAACAGTGACTCCTACAACCTGAAGGAAAATTAGCAGTTGTTTGAAAAACATTTTTAACAATCTGGATAAAAGATTAATTAATTCAACCACCAGGAACTGCACATTTCTTCCCTCAACACTTGTCTCATTACCTCTGTCCCCACCTTATCTGTCAGATATTTACATCTCAAATTATTTTCTTCTTAATAAGTTTTTGATGTATATTTTAGCACATTCTTCAGTATTTTCCATACAAAATAAAATCTCTGATATTCAAAGACTATAAGTATTTTTGCATATTCATCTTCAACATGAAAGTATATTCAAGCTGCAAACAATTGTCTTCTATTATGTTTCACTTGGTAAACATCAGTTATTCATCTTGTAAGACAATTTATTGGGAAAAAGCTAAAGTAATTTTATTTTCTGATTCCAAATATTTATCTCTGATGTTCTTTTTACTTTATTGTAATTACTTTTCATTTTCCATTATTGGAAATCCTAACACCAATGTTTAAAGAAAACAAAACTATTTATCCGTACAAGTATATCAAGCAAATTCATCTTAGGCTGTTTTATCAGAAAAAAAAGTACTGAATGTTTTACTCAGTTTTCCACAAACACATTTTTTTTCTATGTTTTTCACTGTTAAAATGTGTCTTTGCTGTTTGATTTGAAATTTATTTTATCTGGGAATTCATTTTAGCTGTATTTAATCCTCTGTTCTCCATTTTCTTCTGTTCTCTCTCTTCTCTAAGACACCGTACCGAATACTTGTAGCTAATCATTTGTATGTTAAGCCACAACAGGCTCTGAACATAAACTGTTCCTGCATGGCACACATGTGCAAACTGGACAGTGACCCTGGGGACCATCCTGTCCTGTGCTCTACGTATTCTCCATCATCTGCATTTCTGTATTTTTAAGAGTTAGATGCTGACATCATGAGGACAAAAATCTCAGGAAAATTACTGCATTCTTCAGATTTAATATAATCCCTAGTATCACTGAATAAGGCAAATATTTAATATCAGTTATTATTTCTAACCATGTAGTGAATACAAACATATCATGTCTCTATGCTGGAGATCAAGGTTATATGCATTGGTGTGGGAATTAATTATTTATTTTGGGGAAATCTCTCTCTCTCTGTCTCTCTCTCTGTTAGATATTATTTTTACTTTTAACACTGTGTGTGTGTATGTGTATGTGGGAGCAGGTGCCATGAAGGCTAGAGGAGGACATTTGATTCCCAGAGTTGAATTTACAGGTGGTTGTGATCTTTCAAGGTGGGTAATGAAAACTGAACTTAGGTTCTCTGCAAGAGCAGTAGACAGTCTTAACCATTGAGCAATATTTCCAGTGCTGGTATTCATACTTTACTTTGGGGCATTGAATATGTTACTAGAATTATAAATTTAAGATAAGATAGCTTGTAGAACATAAAGCACTTTACAGGAGAGCTTAGAGGTCTCAGAGTCTGCAAGATTATACTCTAGAATAGTAGATTTGTATGCAAACAGAGCCTGATTTCTTGGGTATATTTTAATTTTTTATTCTTTTTTTAAATTCAAGTTACATCTCACTCACCACTGTCTCCCTCCTCCCCTTCCAGTTCCATCCTCCCACCTTTTTCCCCCTCTCTCTCTTCTCCTTCTCCTCTGGTAAGGGGGGCATTATATCAACTCTCTTCACTTCATCAGTTACATGGGGGCTAACAGCTTCCTCTAGCACTGGGACCTGACATGGCAGCCCAGCTAGGATAAGGTGTTCCACTAATGGGCGACAGAGTCCATGAGAGCGACTGTCCTCCCTTCCAACTGCTGAGGGATCTGTATGGAGACCAAGTTGCCTATCATGCATATATGTATAGGGAGGGCCTAGATCTAATCTATGTGTGCCTTTTTTTTCCCCATTTCTGGTTGGTGTTTCAGTCTCTGTAACCTGTAGGAGATCAAATGACAGGCTTCTGAGACACCCAGTGAATAAGGCAAGTTTGTTGTTTCCACAACTCAGGGTTCCTGACTTCTGACAGAAGTGCACTGGGTGGGGAGCATCCACTGACCACTTGGTTTTGTCCTTCAGGAGAGAGCTGAATGGCTATAAGGCTCATTTTCTTTCTACACCTCTAACAAGAGTTTTTGGTTTCTTACAGCATCTGTGAAACTGGGACAGACATACTGCTTGGCTGAAAAATAGGGGAAAATATCCCAGCCCCTTCATAATTCTTACAAAGATATTTTTTTGAAAAAACAATCAAAATAAGTTGATTTATTTGTAAATTAAGACTTTCACTGATCTAGCAAATCCTTGGTTATAGATAGCTCTAGGTTACCAAGATGTGAGATCCTATTAAATCTCTAAGTGTAGGTATGTGAGGTGGCCTTGGTATGATGTTTAACTAACTATTTTTTCTTGGAGAGTGTATATAATTAGGTACATATAACATAAGAAAACATAGTTAATTTCAATAATGTGCTTGATTTTCTGTTACTTAGTTTATCCAAGTATAACACATAAGGACAAATTGCTTACTTTGTGCTCTGAAGTTTTAAGAGATGGTAATTGTACAGTTGGAAATCGTATTGTAAATTAGAATTTTTTTCATATGTTTATTCTCTGATGGATTTTTGGCACTGCTATGTCTCATTTTGTCTCTGCAGAGTGCGTGAAACCCAGCCCTGCAACCATGGCAGCCAGTACCGAAAAGCACTGCCTGTTAAGAGATTTAATCAGGGAATGCTTATGTTCAATAAAAGTTATCAAAAGGCATTATCATAACGAGGAACTTCAGCAATCCTCAAGTACAGCACCTTACGAATTATGCCGAGCTATTTTTGAACTACAATGCAGCACTAAATTAAGTTCCTCTTTCTTTAAAAAAAGTTTAAAGCATAATCAGTTACTATTCTCTGCTTGTTTCTAATTCTACAATACTGCCTTGATTTTGTAAACCTACAGAATCATGTCTTTTCTTTACTCCACCCCCCTCCCCGTTTTAATGTCACCGTACATCAGTTTCACTTTCTTTTTTCCCTCCATAGGGCTGACTTAAGAAACCAACTGCACCCATAATGATCCCTTGAGGTAGAACTCCTCAAATGCTATTGTCGTTTCTCTCAAGATAGGCTTGTCTCACAAACATGCTGCCTCCATTGAGTGAAAATAAAAGGGGGTAGAACAGAAAGAGAAGACTGTGAATCTTAAAATAACAACAGCCATATGACAGCTTCAGGCCTGTGTAGAGACAATTTGCATATATCCCATTAAGGCTGCCTGAGATCCACTTTCAAAGTTTGATGTGCCAGTCAATTTGTGGAGGTCAATAATATCTTTTCCTGAAAGCATGCTTTCTTATAATTGCCCCTCCATGAGTGACAAGTGGCCCTTACAAAACGACAAGAAAGGCAAGTGTTTGTTGCAGAAAACTTCAATATAAGGCATTTGGTTGACAGGAATATTCTAGAAAGACTTCTATTTTTAGACCATTAGCATCAAGTAAAGGTTTCAAATGATAAATTCAATTAGAAGGTGGTGACTGAGTGATCTAACGTAAGGTGCATTAGCAGCATGTGCAAACCTGGAGTTCATTAAGCAGCAGCATCAACTCCATCACCTTTCAGTAACACAATCAATTTGCTGGTCTTTGAATAGTAGTGGTGGTCAGACTAAATTACATGTAATGTACAATGACCAAGTGATTTACAGTATCTAGCTTTACAGTGTCTCAGAATGAAGTATGTTGGTTTTTCAGGCATTCCTGGAGGAAAGACTGAAATAAGTCATAAAAAAAGGCCAAATGAGGTGAGAAATCAAATCTTTTGTTTGCTTCCACATTTTACAAGAGTTCTTTTCCTGACATATGCAAAAAGTCAGGTTAATCAGAGTTCTGTGAACACTATAGATACTACAGGCCTGAGTTCTGCCTTGGCAAATTGGCATTCCATTTGCATTCCCTTCAAAACCTTTAGGCTTTGGATTGCTGAAGTCCTACTGACAGGTGCTATGCAAGCACCCCCAATACAGCAGGCAGAATGCAGAACTGGAGCCTAATAAGGCAAACTTGGAGCTTCTAAGATGGGACAAGCAAAATAGTTAAAATTTATTGCATGTGCTTCAGAACGCTTCATCTTTCAAATCTTCCTTAATGTATGACACGAGTAAAAAATAATGGTGAAGATCCTACCTGGATGGTGTCACATTTAGATAGAAATTTCAATAGTGTACATTTTCCCCCAGAGAGAGGCTGCCTATTTGCATAAAGTTTGCCAATAACCAAAAGGCATGTCCTACATTTCTCCTTGTACTCTAAACGTCTGTCTCGTTGATGATTTGAGGAAAAACGTTTAGAGGACATGTGTAAATCTGTTTAGTGTATTTACATTCAAAAATATCTTTAGGAGAAAACCAAATCAACCAACCAAACAAACAAACAAATAAAAAACCCCAACCAACAATAAACCCTGTTCCCAACACTTCACCAAACAGCAGCAATTAATACTGTTAGGAATTAGAAAACCTATAAGCTGTACAATGTCGGTGACCATGTACAATACAATTCTCTTCTAAAGGAAAATCCTTTTAAAATGGGCCTATGTTTTGCAGATATGTTTTACAACCCGATTCCTGCTTTGGAACGACTGCTGTTCTCTTAAACAGGGCTAGGGGGCGCCAAAACCTTGCAGCTGAAGCCTAGACAGACATGAAAACCAGCGGCTTTTATTAGCCTCTTATAAGGTGAAGTAGGATATTCATGTGCTGGGATGCACACCTGTACCCACTACTCACTTTGATAAGGTCCCTGAAGGAAGGAATTTGAGCAAAAAGATATCAAATGGTGATTTTTACACAGAACAAGCTAACATTGCAAGTGCACATTCTGTATTTAAGACATTTCCCCCCTTAAATACATCTTTGTAGTTTTCTAAAAATTTAAGGCCAATAATCTTAAAGAATAATTGATATTCCATACAGTTAAACATGCCAATTAAGAACTGTCACATAATTGTTTCTATAAAGCCAATAATGTTCTATGCCAGTATAATATTATATTTTACAAAAGTATAGAATCTGGTTTCACAATGTGATTTTCTGATCCTTTTTACACATCCAGGAATATTTAATTCCTTTGTAATGATGAAAAATGTTTGCTGTTAGAAATATTGGAAGTAACCATGAGCATCTGTCACACTTTTTTCCTCTGCAGAGCTACTGAAAACATCTACAGATTTTAATATTTACTTCAATATTTACTTAATGCAGCTCTCTTTGTCCTAGTAACTGAAGAAAGTTATTCAATAAAGACCAAGACAGAGGAAAGCAACCTTATTGTATGCAAATAGTTTGTATGACCTCAGAATTAATTAAGAACCCAAGGTCATGTGTTTTCATTACAAGTGTGTTTGAAATTTCTAAAAAAAACATTATTGCCCAAGACACTCTGAAGTCGTGATGTCACCCTCTTGGCTAGTCCCCCCCCCCCATCTCCCAGCTTTTCTTTGTGCAGAAGACTGGGGAGAAGCAAAGCATCTGTTAGTTATTTCAAAAAAGATAATTGTAGAAACTACAATAAACTTCAGTAGTGAATGTGCTATAGAGAATGCATGGTAACCAGTTCATATGCACAGAAAGCTTACTCTAATCTTCTTTCCTTTACAGGATAGAATGTGGATCCAGTAGGTTCGATTTCTTAAACCTTAAAAGGGAAAACAAATTGTATACTTGCCTTGACCATCAATAAATTACACATGGCTGAAATGTGTATAAAAGGGAAATAGAAGACTCCTGTCTGAAATGTGGGGTAAAATATTCTGGATACTGTTACATGCAGAATTATTTTAGTTTCCACAGATGTGTCTCCATAGCCAGCATTTGAGAGGTAGCCATTTAATGAATGAAATCAGCAAACAGTGAAAGAGAGCTTAAACACAGAACCCTCTGTGCATCAAATCCTTAAGGACTAAATAAAATAAATGGTGTTGAGATATCTCAAAGTAAAATTCCTTTATCATGAGAATGATGCCATCAAAAAAGAGGCTAGACGTACTGTGCACAACAATCAAGTGCATCTCTAGATATTTAAGTGTCTTTAGATACTTAACCTTAAATGTCCTCAGATCTGGGTAGATGTGATTTTCTTTCATTTAGAAAAAAACAAAACTGTTCACTGTATGGTTCTTAAAATCATTGAATCTGCAAGAAGAGAAGTAAAATATTTCCACATAGTTATTTATAACTGACGTAATGTCTTGAGGTTATGTTTTCCTGATTAGTATATAAAACAAGCCCTTAAAAACAAAAGTCTCAAGTATATTGACCTCTAAAGAATCCAGGTCATCTGCGAACTTGTTTTTCTTAATTCTAAGTACCATTTTGGAAATGCACGCTTACTGGGTCATGTTGTTTGTAGCTGGGAATGTGTATCAGTTGAACCTGGGTGTGAAAGTGATTTAGAAGGTCATGGAGGGGGCCCTTTCCCCTTTGCAGTCATGACAGCTAGTCACCCCCTGGCAGTCAGCATTTGATGGATGAATTCGGAACTGAACTCTGACCCTCACTGGGGGAGTGTACCCCTTGTTAGAAGACTCTCCAAAGACCCCACTGTGCTTTCTGTGGAGGGTTCTACAAGTAATTTGAAATTTTGCCTTAGGTAATGACAATTTTGTTTTTATTTTATAAGTCAATAGCAAAATGGTTTATATTCCAAATGGCCACTCATGGCTTAAAATTATTATCTGATTTAGGTAATATTAGCATTATGACCTAAAGTACTATGCCACCCAGTTGGTATCACCATAATTGGGCATATTTACCTAATGAATAAAATTTATGTGTAGTATTGAAAAATTCTTGCAGAACACAAAGCCAGTTGTGGTAAAAAATTCTGTTATTTTTTTTTTTTTACTAATTTGTTTTCTAACACATGTACAATCTCCATGTGTAATATCCTTTGAAAAGCATCAGACACATACACAGAATTAGCATGTAATTAAGTGATTAGAAATAACTATATGTTTGATTATTTCAGTGTCATGCCCATACTGTCCTCTGCTGCATTATATTATGTTATAATGAAGCAAGCCAGATTAATGAATTACCACGCCCCTTGTATTCCTTGGAGCACACAAAGATGCCTCCAAGTTAGTTTCCCAGTAAAGTAGATGTGTCTAATTCAGATAGACAAATGCAATAAATGGGAAAAATCCTAAAATATAAGCAAAAAGCTAAGTTAGAAGCTGTTCTCAGCACAATGCAGAGGGTGACTCTATGTTAGTGTAAGTATTTTTTCTTGATATGAAGATCAAGTCACTAAAATCAACACCTTTAACTAAGGCGATTATGTGATATTTAATAGCAGACCTGACATTGTTTCTTATTTCACAGAATAGATCAGATATTAAATGCTTTCAGCACTATGTCTGGTTGACCTGATTATGAGAGATTTATTTTCCTTTCAAATTGTTTCTAAAGGTAAATATAAGCCATTTGGGAAGAGACTTATTCTTTGCAAAATAAAAAACGTCAACTACATGGAAAGCCTTGCAGCTGAAATAAAAGCTGTACTTAACTATTCACCATTCAGTGAAAGACACATTAAGCTAATTCTCCATATAATCAGAAAACTAAAACTTAGGATTTTGACCAAAAGAAACATTTAGGAGTAAAGGGAAGGTTAAGATATGGAAAATGTGCAAATGTTACAAATTAAACCTCACGAATATCTCTCAAGAAGGGCTTGAATGATATAATGCCTATTTTCATATTTTATTATGTGTAGATTATTACTTAAACATGAAATCAGTAGTTTAACATGATATTTCATTTGCAAATTATGGAAACATGAAACATGGTTTTGACATGGTTCTTGTTGGTCGTTCTTCCTAACTGCATCACTTAAGTTACCCCTCTCGTCCAGCATGTCTTCTCCATCTTCTTCACTCTTTTCTCCCAGCGCATGGGGGTTTCTAAAGTTCTTTAAGGCTAATGAATTGCTGTGTTCTTTAGTACGGTTGTAATGGTAATATTTTATGCAGTATTTCTAAGCAAGACAGCGCCAAGCATGTCACCCAGTGGTAGCCGGATGGCGCTGGAGCTGTGTTGTAGGTTGTCACTGCTGAGACAGGACGCTCTGATGGGTTTACCAGGTGAGAACACTTCAACTCTGTAAGGCTCCAGCTGAAGCTCGATCAGATGAATGCAAATCTGCCTCTGAGGATTTAGGTGGCTGCTATCCTGAGCATCTCCCTGAATATAATTTACAATACCATCTTCCCATTAGTTTATATTTTATAAATTTTATATTGCTATTGGAACCACATGCTCATGCACATTCAATGGCCAGTCCGTCTGTCTAGCTCCCTGTATTAGATTGATACTGGTTATTATTGGATATTGTACTATTTATATTAGATTGACATAATCTTGCTATTCTCGCATGATTAATTATTTTCCTATCACACATATCTAACCATTTTTTTCTGGGTGTAAAGCTATTTTTATTTTTTTGACATTTTTTTATTAATTCAAGTTATGTCTTCATCACAGCCCCCTTCTTCTACCCCCTCCTGGTCCCACCCTCCCACCCTCTACCCCCTCAGCTCTCCTCAGTTCATCAGTCACATGAGGGCTAAGAGCTTCCTTTTGCAAAGGTGGCATACATAGCATTCCATTAGGGTGGAGTGTCCCACTAACAGGTAAAAAGGCCATGTTCCTGTTCTTTTGGATCTATTGATTGTAGGATGATTATTTTGTACTATATGGCTAAAACTCAGTTATAAATGGTATATGCCATGCATATCTCTCCAGGTCTGAGTTAGCTCACTCAGGATGAGCTTTTCTAGTTCCATCCATTTGGTTGCAAATTGCCTGACTTCCTTGTTTCTGATAGCTGAGTAGTATTCCATTGTGTAAATATACCAGTTTATAATGTCAGGGCTGGACATGGAGAGATGGCTCAGCCGTTAAAGACTAGGCTCACAACCAAAAATATCTAACTCATTTTTATGTTGTTAATTTTGCTTAAAATGCTGAAAGAATACAGTTTCAGACAGGGAGAATTTTGCTGTAGGAGAGAAAAAGACGTTTACTCTCTGACTGTCTCTTTCCCACACAGGAAGTCGACTTAGGGAACACTCTAACATCCTGACTTAGTCTTGTTTTTTTATTTTTTATTTATTTCAATGAGTAAACATTTTTCAGTAATTACTCTGTTACTGAGTGGCACAATTAAATCTGTTTCAATTGAAGGAAACAAAACAAAACTAAAAACATCTAAGCAGTATGTAGCTGACCTTAAATATTTCTCTCCAAAACACTCACTGAACATTCCTTGGAATCTGACTAGATCAGTCAGACAACACTGTGCCTCCAAATGTGCAGCTACCAGACCATGGGTGTGGTGCAGTGTTTGCTCACTAACATTCTGAGTTTCTTCACAGTGCCAGTGTAAGAGCCTCTCCCTTTTCACTTCATTTTCCACAAATGATAGATAGCACTTTCTCCAAGTTCCTTGGAAAATGCATTTTTATAGGAGTTTAGTTCTTCTTTGCATGGAAACTAAGATCTAAGAAGATACTCTTAAAAGTGTGTTGCAAGATAGTAAGAATGTTGAGTCACATATAGACCTTTAAACTCATGGAGTTGGGTAGATAGTAGAATGTTAAAGTCAGGGGCCAAATAGGTATAAACTGAACATTGGGAAGGTATACTGGGCCAATTTACTCTCATAAATGTGGCATATTTATATCTATTGTTTTGTATAATACTTACTGTTAAAGAGAAGGAACCAGCTGCTGGACTGAAAGGGGAAACCTCTGGAGGGAAGAGGGTGGAAGGGCGGGTTAAGAAGGGGGAATAGGGAGGGGTTTGTTACTGAGATGTAACTTGAAGAAAAAAAAATAAAGTATTAAAGAAAAAAAAAAAGAACAGAGAGAGAATTTTAGACTAACTGAAGAATGTAAACTCACAATAAAGGAAACTTCAACTAAAAAAAAAAAAAAGAAAACCTCATTAACAGCAAAAGACTAGATTGTAAATGATGGATTTAGTAATTGAGTGTGGTGGACATTGTTTCAGACACAAGGAGAAGCACAGACATCTGGATATTCTGTCTTTTAGCTTCTTGAATTACACTCTTACTAAGTTGAAATCATTAAGACGAGGTCTGACCAACGTAAAGGCTTTTGATTTTGACATGTTCCCAGGTTCTCTTGCTACTCAGGCATCTGTGGGCTGCTTTCCTCCAGTCTTGCTGAAAACAGGTAATTAAGAGGTAAGTAACCTCCCTCCAGTTTGTCTTTGTTTGCATGAAAAAAAAAAAAAAAGCTGTGTCCTTCATGGTTCTGAGGGCTTGTGCTGGCTAGTTTAATGCTAATTTGGCACAATCTAGAGTCATTGAAGAGGAGGGATCTTCATTTGAGAAAATGCCTCTACAAAATCAGGCCATAGTCAAGCCTGTAGGCCATTTTCTTCATTAATGGTTGATATTGGAGTGCTGACTGTGGGTGGTGCCATCTGTGGGCAGGTGGTTCTGGGTTCTATAAGAAAGGATGCTGAGCAAGCCAGGAGGAGCAAGCCAGCAAGAAGCATCCCTTCTTAGTTTTCACATCAGCTCTTACCTTAAGGTAGCTACCCATTTGAGTTCCCGTCCTGACTTCCTTCAATGATGAAAAGTGACATGGAAGCATTCCTCAAATAATAAGTCCTTTCCTCTCCAAGTTGCTTTGATCATGGTGTTTCATAACAACTACCATAACCCTAAGGCAGGGCAGGATACACTCTTTACAGGAGTTTGGCTATGAAGATGAATGTTTCAGATAACGTTCTCTTTGATGTGTTGATTTTTTGTTTGTTTGTTATAATTGAGGCACTTTATAGTTTCTTACACAGTCTTTCCCTAGTATTTTTAATAGGTTAAAAAAACCAATATTAGTAGTAATACAGCACTTGCACTGCTGTGGTTGTTAATCAAGGTCATGCACATGAAATGTTGAACAGGTTTCTAGCGAGTGTCAAGTTTTCAATACATTTCCTTATTTTAGTCATTAGTCACATGCACCTATTTTATTACCTAAAAGGTTAATAAAGTTTACCAATCTCAAAACCTTACATAGATAGTATTTTTTATCAATCACCTTATTTTACTGCCAGCATTACATGAGGGGTTCTCTCTTGTAACCCCTCATAATATCCATACATATTAGAGGTCTTTTGAATAAATTATATTTTATAATAACTGTTTTGCATCAACAGAATTTTTCCTAGCAATTTTTTCTTCTTTAAAGCTGTGCATTTTCTTCTTTTGATTTTCAAGTAAAACATATAAAATGGAGCTAAAAGATGAAAAATATACTTAATGGTTTTGATATTCACAGCTTGAAAGAAAAGATAGTTCTAGTTTCCATATATTAAGTCAATTTGCTGGTTATTTCTCAGAATCATAAAAATGCCATTTCATGAATTCTACTTTATATCACAAAGAACTGGTAATATTTTCCTTCCAAAATGAGATTTACATCTACTCTTCTGAGAAAGTGAATACAGAAAACAGTGTAGGAGAATAATGTTGGCAGAGAATCATGGACAGAAGTCACATGTATTTTTTTGGTCCTCAAAGTGAGAAAAGTTAACAGAGAACAGTGAGGGATCAGTGAAGTCTTAATGAAGTCCATTTCCCAACAGTCAGAGAGATAGACACTTTAGGAGACACAGCAATCCATCACCAGGCTTATTAAATATTAACACTTCCTTCTCACTTTCTTCATTAGAGCTTCTGCAAAGTAACTAAGCATGTGTCTTCTGTGCCAAAGCCTGGAACACTTTCAAGCACCAAGACAGGCCTCAGCAGACATGGTTGAGATTTAATTATGAAATACAATGCTTCATCTAAGAAATACCAGGACTGTCACTGGGGAGAATGCCCCATGGAGTGACTCTCATAATAACAGTTTGTCTTCCAGCACACACAAACTCACACAGGAACACACACTCACCCGTGCACACACACATGCACACCTTCTATCAGAACAATTGTAGTTAAAATAAAACTTGGTAGATAATAGAAATATTGAATTACAGCCTCAACACAATCTTTGAAGAGTGAGTGTGCTCCTAGATGTCTGATGACACCAGTGTCCCGGCACAGTGGCAAGGTTTGCCTCACTCAATTGCAGGACAGAGCTTAAGTAAGTACACTCCCAGTTGGACCACAGCCTTACGATACTTTTAAACATGGAATCCTGAATGAATTTCACAATGTCAGGGCATCCTTGTGATGGTTAATATTGCTTGTCAACTTGACAAATTCTAGAAAAATCTGTAAGACAAACAGGTGGGCATGTATGTGAGGAACTGAGGAGGGAGAATACGTATGTTAACTGTGGGTAGCACCATTTCATGAATTGTTGCTGGTCTTAACACGGGGAGAGGGAGCTGGGCCCTGACACCAGCTTCTCTCTGCTCTCTGATTGTGGAGTCAAGGTAATCAGCCGCTTGTGTTTCTGCCATCCTGCTTTCTCACCAAGATAGACTCACTGTGAGCCAAATAAACTCTTCCTGAAGTTGCTTTTGTAAAGTATTTTTGGCACAGAGCTGGGGAAAATAATTAATATAATCATGAATGTTATGATGATTTTACTGTCAAATGGTTATAGATATATTTTAATCAAACAAATCTCTCAAAATGTATCAAACTTTTACCCCACGGTTCTAGAACACCACCTAAGTTTTTCAGATAAAGGTCTTTCCCCATGTGTCCTAATTTTTCAGAGTAAAATTAGAGTTTAGCACTCACTGAAGTCATCTTGCCTCCCTGTCTCTTCAAACCACTGTCAGGTAAAACAACTGAAGACTGAGGTTTAACAAATATACTCATAGAAACACTTGGGCCGAACGAAGTTAGGTTGTTCTCAGAAATCAAAAGAAAATAAAACAGAACCAAAAGTAAAATCAAAACAAAAAACTGTCCCTACTGAGTGAGCTTTCAAACTATTGCAGTCATAGTGGTTCATGCTGCCTGGACAGTGCTCAAAGATCAGACCAAGACTTGTATAGAGGTTTTCAAAATGTGTTTAGTATTCTCTTTGTTATGTGTCCCATCTGTCATGAAAACTAGTCCATTTCATAGATTGTGAACATATGTGTTCTTTCTCCTCTGTTGTGCTTCATTCATTTCTTTGCATGGAGTTACCTTTTACATTTATGAAGCTTTCAACTGTCTTCATGCGGTATTGTTGGATGCCTGTTACCAAAAGTGTCTATGCTTAATGTGGATTCCACAAATGAATCCTTAAAAATGATGAATTTTAAAGACTCAGAAACTAATGTTCATACACATTAAATTTCCTTCCTGGAAGGATTTCAAGATGTGCTCCCTACAAGACCCTGGGTAAAATTAAATCTTCTTAATTCTCACTCATTTACTTGAGCAGAAAGATAATAGCAACATTTAACTCAGACTTTTTTCTTCTTTCTCCAAAATTTTATTAGGAGACTAGACATTATATAATTACAACTAATGAAAGAATAAAGACATTGAAAATACAATCAAAAGGAAAAGGTTAAATGTGTAAAACTGGGCAAACATTGGACAATACACAACAGACAATGCCTATTTTCCAGTGTGTCACTATGAAGAATGGGAAACAACTAAAAAATAAACTGGAGAAACAGTCAGAAGACATAATAAGAGCCTTAAAATCTCTCACAAACAATCAGATTCTTGTATAATATACTGTGACTGTTTGGGTTTTAAGTGTAGTGTAGATTCCAGAAACTTACAGGAAAATAACATGTATGAAAGCTCTATATAATATACATGTAGATAGTGATTGTGTGTCCCATATATGTGCTTTGTTATGCCATCCTGCAGAATGGCACCACTGTAGATTATGAACACCTTCCTTCCTTAGAATATGACTATTTATGATTAACAACAAATGGTAAATGATCTTACAAGCAGATAGGAATCCTGTATGCCTCTTTTGACAAGTAAACTTAGAAAAGTCATGTTAATATTTGACTCCTTATGTATCCTATGCAAACTGTTAATGTTATGGCTAATATTGTATTATATTTTTATGTTATTAGAATGTTAAACACTTTAATAGAAATACCAAAGTATAATAGATATAGTGATAACGAGGGAATAAATTTTGTATCTTAAAAAACAAATGCATATCTAGCTAAGGACAATATTAATTTGTCATCCTCCTAAAATGAGAACTTGACTGCATATAAAGACAGAAAAAAGTTTCATTGTTCTTAATGCTGCAACTGAACACATTGTTACCCTTACTATGACACATTTCTGGTCCATGAACCTTCACCTGCCCCAAATTATACTTTTTCTGGGTATGTTTCTTCTCTTTATCTAATCTGTAGCTCACATCCTCTCTGACATCAATCTCATGGACCCCTCTATACTTGGAGAAACCTCTCTCTCTCTCTCTCTCTCTCTCTCTCTCTCTCTCTCTCTCTCTCTGGGTTCCTGCCTACAATCTGAGGATTCACCCTAAATAGCTCTAGGAAGATTCCTCTTCCTTTGTCCCTTTAAGAGTGATATTTCTTGAAACTCATTTTTTCATGCTTTGCTTTTCTTTCTTTGTGTGTAATTCATGGGCAATCTTAGCCTTTTAACACAGGTCCAAGTTATGAGACATAATCTATGTGCTTTAAAAGTCTAGGCTCAATGCTAGCCATTCTTTTAAATTCAAAATTATATTTCTATCTATATGTAACTCTATTTGATGTCCATAAAGAAAACCAAAGTCGGATCATCTGGGCCACTTGTCTTCTTTGGTGTCTGATTTGTTTTCTGCTGAGGTTTCCATTGTCCAGTTGTCCCTGGATTCCTAAAATGGATGCTTTAAATCTCCTGGAAAGATAAGAACAGAGCCCTGCTCTAATCCTAACTCTGGGACAATAACCTTTTTTTTTGGGGGGGGGTCAGGTAATATTTCTCCTGAAGCAAATTTGTTTTTTTGACAATATATAAAGTATCATATTTCAATCTGGATTAAAGAAGAAATTATTTTGTTATTTTGGAGCTAAACAAACCTTTAGTGTATATATTTTGAGATCTCAAAGGACAACCACTTCCTCAATAGCTGTTTCCCTCAAAAGTCTTCAACCACAACAACTCAAAATCACTAAGATCGTTCAGCTCTACAGACTGCCCCAGCCAGAACTTCAGTAAAGCCCTGAAAATCAGCTTCTGTCTACAAACTTCTTAGGACATCTAAACAGCTGAGCACAAAAGGACTGAACATCAAATGATTCTATTAACATTTTTAACCATTTTCCCATTCTTGTTTGGGCCCCAAACAGATTTACTACGCCCCAAATCATCAGGAAGTCATTTTAAGAGAGCGACATCCTATGCCCAGAAGGTGGGGAGGGTGTCCCCCCCTTTTTGGTTATTTGATGGATAACAGAAAATTTTGTTATTTAGGGGAAGAGACTACAAGCTGTTAAATGGTCTTGTTAAATGGGTTTTGGAGGTTAGACCCAGGGCCTTCTATCTTTTTTTTTTCTGTATCCTTCTTTCTCTCCTATGTAGGAGTGAATAGACTTGAGAAAAAATGGGACATAGACAGAGTATAGGAAAGATCAAGAAAAAAGGACAGATTATTGAATATGCCCTTGTACCTTTGTATATTGATACAAAATTAATATTAAATTTGGCTAAATTGGTATTGATCATTGTATATTAATGCAAAATTAAGATTGTATTGGGCTATATAGGTATTGATCTTTGTATATTGATACAAAATTAAGAGTATATTTGGCCACATTGGTATTGATCTTTGTATATTGATACACTTCTTAAAGGTATTGTACCTGGTAATGCTTAAAAATGAAATGTGAAGTTTTGGCCTCTTGATACCAACTGTCATAAATTGTTTAGGATAATTAAGAAATGCAAACTCATAGTCATACAAGCGTGTCATTTTGTTAGCTACCATGACAATCTCTCACAAATATTCTCTAAGCTACTCAGAAATCAAGTTGTTAAGAGACAAGCAACATTTGCTTATCTAAATACAAGTGATAGATAGGGCATCTTCAAAAACCTCAAGAGATCTGCAGAATATGGCATTCAAACATGTTTTCTTAACTTAAGATTTTTTTGATATCGATACATGTCAGCTCCTGACAGCACCTCCTATTCTACTGCAAGTAGAAGATGAGCATTGAAGATTCTCCAGTGTGTTATGGTTGAATTAATGGCAAACCTATCTCTTGGCAAGAAAAACCCTCTGTTTCAACTGTAGACAGACTGCTGTCCAAAAAGGACAAAACTTGGAAGCACGTAAGTCGACAGCCTAGCTCTGCCAAGACAGGGTAGGTAAGTCCTTCATAATTCTTGCTCTACAATCAATGTCTGTCAGAGAAATGGGACCAAACAGCTGAAGATTGATGCTGTAATGTATGGAGAGAAAATGGGAACTGTCCAGGCAGCCACTGATATGTTATTTCTTAGTTTTAGAAGATGCAGGCCCTGCACTTCCTATATAATCATATATATTTTTCCCTCTCAGGTCTCTGAGGTGGTTGAAGAATAGATAGCTAGAGTCTCATAGTTAAATTTTGAGTTGTTTAGGAATGAAGATGGTGTTCTGGATCTAAGAAGATGTTTTTAAAATTGTGATGCAAGTTAGTATAAAAGCTGAGTCAGATACAGAACTTTAAACTCATGGAGATGGTTAGATAGTAGAATGTTAAAGTCAGGGGCCAAATACATATGGACTGGACATTGGGAATGTATGCTAAGCCATATAACTCTCATAATTGTGGTGTATTTATTTCTTTTCTTTTGTATTATATTTATTGTTATAAGAGAAAGAACCATTTGTTGGACTGAAAGAGGGAGATGTTGGGGGGAAGAGGGTGGAAGGGTGGGACAGGAGGGGGGAGTAGGGAAGGGATTGTGACTGAGATGTAACTTGAAGAAATAAAAAATAAATTATATAAAAAAAGAAAACCCAAGTTTAAGCCAGTAAATTGAGTAAAGTTTATTTTTACATCCATGCCATGTTATTTTTCTTAAAACTTCTGACCAATGAGCCTATAGCCCCAATTTTTTTTTAAATTTGTTTATTACTTCAAGCAACATCTCCATTACAGCCCCCTCCCTACACTCCTCCTGGTTCCACCCTCCCACCCTCTCCTCCCTCTCTCACCCTTCCCACTCCTCCAATGTGGTGTGCCTCCACATATCAGTCCCTCTCATTTCATCCGTCATATGAGGGCTAAGAGCTTCTTCTTGCACGGGGGGCTGCATGACTAATTATACAATGAGTTTTTCTTTCTTATATTAACTCCTACTCCAAACTTCTGCACAACAAACAGTCTCCTTTACTTAGGCTTTCTTTCCAATTTGAAGAATGTGGTTTCATCATCCAACTCCACAGTGTCTTCTTGCACAATCCTCACAGGCCCTGTGTTTTGCCTTGCTTTCTGGGATTGTCTTGTCTTTTTATTGCATCAAATGTTTCCCTAATGGAAGTGTCCTTGCAAAATATCTTGGCCAATCACTTTTTTTTTTATAAAAGTACCTTTTGTACATGTATATGCACAAGATAGAATCAAATGTTCTCAACTCAGCTTTTCCAGCCTGTTTCCTTATTACCTCCACATGAGAAGCTTTCAAAATCTTCAACCTTCACATACCTTTCCCTGTAATGTTCATTTATTCTTGTGAGTTTTATACATGTCTTTCCATTTGCCTTGAACATTTCCTATTTCCCTTATTAAACATCAATCTATCCTTTAAAATTTCCCCTTAATGATGTCCTATGAAACTCCCTGTATTACTTAAATTTTCATTGTTATGACAACATATTTTACAAAAGTAATACAAGGAAAGCTTCATTGTTACAGTACATACAGTGTTAGCATCTAGTCCTTTGTGGCAGAGAATTCATTGCCGACTGGGGAGACAGCTGTTCACATTTCATCTCTGGTCAGAACACCGAGATATTTTTGCTGATGTTCAATTTAATTTCTCTTTTTAAGTCAGTTTTGGAACCCAGACCTGGGAATGGTACTTCCTACAATAATGAACCTTCTCACTTCTGTTAAACCTGTCTGCTAACACTCTTGTAGACACTGAGAGAGCTGAGTGTTCATCTTGATTTAGTAATCCAGTAGGGTGAAAACTACCTTTTAACTGTCACACTTTCAATGAGGTTGGTGTATTTTCCTCTTCATAATTTTACAGGACACTTTCCTCCCTGGACATATTTACTTACAGAACTGCAATGACTAGTGTCTTTTTAAAAAGTTGTGCTTACCTTGTTTGCTTCTCTGTTACTTGGCACCCAATGGTTTTGATGTGTCTGCACATATAATGAACGTGAGATTTGAATCCTCATCTTCTGTGTGTACATTGATAGTTGTATCCTTCAAAACATGTTGACAGCTCTGTCAGGGCTCTGTATTCCCACATATGTAGTATTTCTCACTCTCACTATGCATGTTATTTAATCATAAGAAGTTGTCTTTTAATTCTTCATGGTTATTCTAGGTCTCCATTCCAATGGTGATATGCTGAAAAGGCAAAGTACCATGGAGGTCAAATAAATGCTTTGTACACAGCAAGCATGACTTTCCCGCTGGTCTGACCCTCAACACCTGCTCTAGTGTTTCTTCATCGATGGGCTTGAAGAATTTCCTAACCAATGTCTATTTGGCTATCAACTCCTTCATTGATAGTGCTGAGGATGAAATTCAAGTTTTTACAAATGCTTAGTAAGCACTAGACTGTTGACTTACATCTCTATCACCTTAATCATTCTTCATTACAGAGACAATTAGAAATAACTCAATCTCTGTACTTGTGGTTATAGTATATATGTACAAAAGATTTAGACATTTTTTAAACCTTGCTGTTAAAGTTATTTGAAACACAGATAGTGTCAAAGTGAATTTACTACATAAAAAGACTCTCCCTCTCTTTCTCCATGTCTTCCTCCCCTGTGTGTGTAGAGAGAGGGGGGAGGGGGAGGGAGAGAAATGTGTTTCAGTTTGATCTTTCTTCAACCATGCAGATCTGCCAGGTTTCAGCTAGCATATCTACCCACTCAGCCCTGACATTGGCCAAGAACTTCCTTATTACATATATTTTATTTTACATGAGTAATTATACTACACGAGTAAACAATAGTTTGAATCTGAAGTTGAGCCAGATGCTCAAATCTCTAAATACTCGGTCTCCAGTTGGTAGCAGTGCAGGTTAAGACTGTGGAAACTTTAAGAGGTAGTGTAAGTGTTTTGAGAGTTTTTAACCATGCCCTATTTCACTCTGCCCTTATGTTCTGTGTGTGCTTGAAGACATGGTATCTAGTTTCCTGCTCAGGCCACCTTCTCAACCATTAGGGACTCTCCTTCTGTAACTACAAGACAAAATAAACTCCTTCTTTAGTCAGTTTTGTCATGATATTTTATCATAGCAACGATACAGTAACAATACAACATACTCTGAGTACTTTAATTTAGCAACTGGGAATGTTGGCACTGTTAATTGCTGTAGACAGAGAGCATGCTGATGAATGGAGACAAGGAAGTAATGATTATGTTCTAATGGCTTCTCTGACAGGATTCAAGTTGCACGAGGTAGAGATTATAATAGTGAGGGTTTTTTTTAGTTGTTTTTGTTGTTGTTGTTCTTTTTTTATAAATATGGATTCATTGATGCCAATAAATTGTAATATAAACACCATAGATCTAGAAATATTTTGACTAAATTTACATAGATCTAGAAGTATTTTTGGTTAAGTTTATGAATTTCCATGCCCTAGTATTACTGAGATTTGGGATTAGTAGGTTTATAAACATGTATTCCTTTATAAATAAAATTAAGTAATCTATGAGTCTATATAAGAGACTTTCAGAAATGGAGAGATTATATAGTCCGTCAGACTTATGACCTGTGCCAGACCAAAAGGATATGTCAAATCAGTGAAGATGATGTGTTTAGAAAAGCACAGAGAAAATACACACACGCACACACACATGCACACACACACACACACACACACACATAGAGAGGGAGAGAGAAAATAACATATACATACATATATAGAAAATGCAATCTATATCATAAAATAAATAACATATCCTACATATTATGTAAACATGTTTTGTACTATAAAATGTGTATGTTTATCTTTTTCATACAAATTTCATAGAAATAGTTGCAACATATAAACAAAGTAATAATAACTATATTGAATGATTTTTTAATCTTTTAAGTGTCATTTTATTTATATATTTTACTTAAAAGATTATTTTTATGTTTATTACTTCAAGTTACAAATAGTATTTGTAATGAAAGTGACTGATCTCAATTTCTGTGGCTTAAGTTTCATCTCTTATCTGATAAAATGGAATGATAAAGATTAAAAATCTAGCTTTGACATCTTATCACAATATGAGAAAAAATTCAAATATAATTTTTACTAAAAGTAAGAAACCCAAAACAAACCTCTGAATTTTATTCTCTTCCCTTTATGACCATAATAAGATCTGTAAGACTTTTGTGTGACTATGTAAACAGCAAATGTCTGTCATGCCACATGGCAATTTGAAAAGTTTAAAGGCAAGGGTCGTATCTGTGCCTGGTGTAAATGGAATGTTTTCATTTCTAATTGGTTAATTAGTTATATATCAGTCTTCTGTGGCCTTCAAGAGCCTTTAAATGGAAAAGGTATGACTACATGCTTTCACAGATTGAGGGAATGAGGGGTTGACTTCCTTTAACCAGATTGAAACAACACCAAAACTCTATGAGTCTTGCACATGTATGTGTTTGGTCACTAAATGCCACACTCTCATGTTCTGATCTACCAATGTTCTTTCTTTCAAACAGTGAGTAGGGATGTTGAAGAACTTGAAAGGTTAGACATCTGTGGAAGTCGAGATTGTAAAAAGAATATAAGAAAACATGTCATGCCAAAGCAAATCTGTGCATTTTCATTTCTTGTAGCTGAAATTTTTGGTAAGAGGTACAATTCTTGGTGGACTCTTAAAATGTCACAGATGTTTTTTAAAGACAACGTATGTGTGTGTGTGTTTTTTCACTCTCTTAGGAAAACCTTGTGGAATCATTTTTCTCTTTCCCCATATTCCAGTGATCTGAGAATCAAACTCAGGTTGCCATGGTTGTGTGTAATCTCTAGTAACTATATGAATAGGGCTCACATGGCTGAATTCACCCACTGTACTCTCACACACATACATTTTATGTTTTCTTCAAGTACATGATAAAAACAAACGAACACATACCTTCCAATTCCAGTTACAATGTTAAAAGTGTTATTTTCCATGTCATATTAAGGTTAGTTTTTAAAATGTTGGTTAGATAATTTGGCAACCATTTTTTAATATGACAGTATTATCTTTCCCCATATTTAATGGCACATCCTTACAGTGTTTCCTTTAATTTAATGACTGAAGAGTGAAAAAGGTGTGTGAAAGTTGTAATTGGGTTGAAATCCATTCTGTGTGAGCCTGTTACCTTTCAACTAAGAAGAATAGGGGATAGATATGCATCCTTTTTTTTAATTTAGAAAAATATCAACTCCTGCCTTTCTCACAAAATATGAAAAAAATCAAATAACCAGTAGAAAAAATAGAATTATTTCTGATGGTATTGAATGTTTTCTTTCTTAAGTTTTCATGGAAAATCTTCTGTGATACTGGTACATTTTACTTCAAACCACATAATTTCTCAGAATGAAAGAAAAATGCATCATCAATCTGGTATCGTTTTCTTTAAGGTAAATGAATAAGGGGAGTTTGACTTCATAAAAATTAGACAATAAATTGTACTTGCATTCTGAGTGGCTTTCTCTGGGAGTCCCCGTGGGCTTCACAAAAATTAAAAATTCTTGAGAGCAGCATCAAACAGCAGTTACTTTGCTTCAGATTTTAAAATAGAAATTGATTTAGCATTTTAGATCTCCTGTGGGGATTGCTTCTGCATTCACGAAAGCTGCTGTTGCAGATAGATATGCTGTTTGACCAAGAGCTGCTGATCAAGGCAAAGACTTTTATAGTTTCCAGGAAATCACAATGATGCCTCCATAACAACCGCTGGCATTGACCAAACCAATCTATAAGGATTGAAATGGAAATTTAAATACATGGTTATTAGTGCAAAGAGCATTTGGCCAAAGAATCCTCAGGTGGTCCTTCTCCACCCTTTTTCCTGTCATTGCTCCTATTTCTGTGAAGCCTCAAGTGCCAAAATGCCAGAAGATGATGCAAAACACAATAAAACAACAAAACCTGTTGCAAATGAAACCTTGGAACTGATTGTTGGTGCTACACCTGTTGTAATCACCTCAGATGTAGTGACATTGCCACATAAAATACTTTAGGAGTCAGGTCCAACATTCTCATTCTTAGTGAAATAATTTTGCTTGCAAATGTGCATAGCTTGTGTGAGCATCATAGGTTTTAAAAAGAACAGCGAATAGAAGGCATTGTCTGTCTTTTAAAGTAAAACTTACTAAACTAGAAAAAAGGAGAGTATTTTAAAAGAAGACGAAAGACATGGAAATTGTCAGCAGCTTAAAAATAAGAAAGAAAGCATGGAACATGAACAATAAACATAAATAGTTCAGTGTTTGTATGTGGGGAAAGACAATATCTTAAGTTATTGGGAAGAAAGAAAGTGAATGTGGAGGATCTTAGATTGTAGGAGTATTTTTATTCTAACACCTGTAACTAAAGGGAAGAAAGAGAATAGAAAGAACAGAATAGAAGCAAAGCATTGCTATTGGCAGAAAGAAATGCTAACACCAACATAGAATATTAAAGATGACAAAGAAGAAATACTGTATGACATGTGAAATGTTTTATTTTGACTTAGTAATTCATAGAGGAACTAATGATACTATATTCCCTTGTGATAGAGGGACTTTTCTAAGTGCTAACACATGGTCCAGCACAAGCCATGTAAAATGGTTATTCGAAAATGCTTTTTGAATTAAATAAGAATAATTATTCGTTATTGAATCCCTGTAAGTCTCCAGAGAAAATATATCTAAACATTAAGATAAATATTTCCTGAGAAATAATTGTATTTTTCCAAATGTTTCTAGGACATTTAGAATTAGATTTAATAGAATTAAGTTATTCGATCACATTATATTATATTAAAAACCAAGGAAATCATATCAAACATCTAAATATAAGAAATGACTATGATATTCCTAGAAGAAAATTGCAATCATTATAGCATATTTGCTTAGGTAATGATTTTTACAGAAACGGTAAAAATAGTCATCACTCAAGGGAAATTAATAATCAGATTTCATCTGAATTAAATTGCCTTTGGTGAAAGACATACACCTCAAAAGACCTTAAGTGACAAACCTAAGTATGGGAGAAAAATAGAGTGTCTAATAAGACTTTCATATATAAGATATGTAATGATTAAAACAACATCAATAAGAGAAATAATAATTTTTTATATTTTTAACCAAATGAATAAATATTTTCAAACACTATGACAAGTCATGAATTCATAGTCATTGAGCACATGCAGAATAGATCAGACATAAAAGGAATGCAAACATCAATGGTACAGTGTTTACAATGGCCAAAGTTATTTACTTTTCCTTCTTTCTTTCTTTCATGCATTCTTTCTTTCTTTCTTTCTTTCTTTCTTTCTTTCTTTCTTTCTTTCTCTCTCTCTCTTTCTCTTTCTTTCTTTCCTACTGCTCCTTTTTGCCTTCTCAATATTAGTTAAAATATTAAAAAATTAAAATTTTCTCTGTAATTTTATTTTTGCAGGATTATTTTATTAATTTATTTTTTTAGTTCCATCCATTTGGTTTCAAATTGCATGATTTCCCTGTTTCTGATATCTGAGAAGTATTCCATTGTGTAAAAGTACCAAAAAATTTTTTTTAATACATTCTTCGACTGAAGGACATCTGGGTTGCTTCCAATCTCTGGCTATCACTAATAAAACTGGTATGAACATAACTGAGGTGATGTCTTTGTGGTTTGATGGAAAATCTTTTGGATATATACCCAGGAGTGGTATTACTGGGTCTTGAGGTAGAATTCTTCCCAATTTTCTCGGATATAGCCAAATGGTTGTACAAGTTTGCACTCCCACTAGCAGTGGAGGAGTGTTCCCCTTTCTCTTCATCCTTGCCAGCATGTGCTATCAACTTAGTTTTTGATCTTAGCTATTCTAACGGGTGTTAGATGGAATCTCAGAGTCATTTTGAGTTGCATTTCCCCACTGACTAAGGATCTTTCTTTTGTGAAATATCTGTTTAGCTCTGTACCCCATTTTTGAATGAATTATTTGGTTTGTTGGTGTCTAATTTCTTGAATTCTTTATATATTTTAGTTATTAGTTCTCTCGTGGATGTGAGATTGGTGACGATCTTTTCCCAGTCTGTAGGCTTTTGAAAAATATTTTTAATTAGTTCTTTGAGAGTTTTCTGCAACATGTATTGATAACAGTCATACTCCTTTCCCAGATTTCACCCAATTTTTTTCTTTTTCGAATTTCTTGGTAACACATATTCAGCACAGACAGAACCCAGTACTGAGTGAGAGAAAAGGGCATAGGATCTATCTCCACTGTTGAAGCCACCTGACAAAAATAAAATCAGTTTTCTCCAACAGAATGTCACTGGGTATATCAAGTGCACTGCAAGACAAGGCCCATGACCGTAAAGAGTTGGCCAACACAAAATAAACACCATGTTTTATTTTGCTCACTTGACTTTTTGTTTCTGTTTACTTTGGGAATTATTTTTTTTTTGTCTTATTTGTCTTTTGCTTGTCAGTTTTGCTTTGCATTTTTGTGGTTTTTATTTCAATTTTTAAAAGAGACATAACATTAGTTTGTGTGAAAATGGAGGTAGAAGGTTTTATGAGGAGTTGGAAAGGCAAACATTGTTAAATTATGTTGCATGAAACTTTTAAAATAAAAAATGCATTAAAAATTTCACAAATTTGTGAGACCAAAATAATTCTTGAATGTCTGGCTTTCTCTAGCGTATGATATTCACTTATCAGGGCTTACACTCCTCCAGAAAACTGACTCTCCTCCTTCCAACAGCCAGTACAAGTAGCTCCTCAGCTAGAGTTGGGAATCATGACAACTCTTGCCTCTGTGATGGGCTTTTTTTTATTTTGTGCATACTGACACAACCACTATGAGATTCTATGTGCAGCGGCCCTGCTGTGTCTAGAAGACACAGATTCCCTTTAATCATTCACTGTCTCTGACTCTTTCTCTTTCTGTCCCATATTCTTCAATGATCCCTGAGCTTTGGGAGTAAGGAGGCAACATGTTTCATTTAGGGAGACATATACTTTATTATCTTACTCTTTTCACCATGACCATCTGTAAGTCTCTGTGATAATCACCATCTAGTGTTAATAAATGTTTCTCTGATGGGAATAGCAGGTTCTGTACTAGGACCTACAATCTAGGCATAATTTCATGATATGATAATGGTAACCGATGTAAGTTTTATATTGTGAAGCAGGACTTAAATACTACCAGAAAGTGGTTGATTACTTCCAATATGTTCCTATCACTATTGCACAAGCAATTATCATCACATTTCACAGAGTTTGGAGCTGTGTCTCAATGACAATTACGTTTCTCATATTGTATCACACATGGTACCTTTTCAGTGCTATGAAAACTTGCCACTAGATAGTTCAAGTTAAGTACCACCATGGTTTTTCAGTGTTTTATGACTCAATTATGTAATGTCTTCAACAATAGATTCTTAATCTTGATAGAAAGTTCTAGAGGGTAATCAAGAACTTCACAAAATACCAACAGACTCAAATAACCCAGGCCCCTGGGGGCTTACAGAGTCTGAAACATCAAGCACAAAAAGCAGGTATGGACTGGACCTAGGCCAACTACACAGAGGTAGCTGATGGGCAGCTTGGTCTAAATGTAGATGCCTTAGCAAGTGGAGCAGAACTGTTTCTGACATGGACTCTGTTGCTTGTTTATGGATCACTTTACCCTAACTGAGTTGCCTTGTCTGGCCTCAGTGGAAGAGGATGCTTTTAGTCAACTTGAAGAGCCAGGTTGGCTTGTTGAAGAAAAGGGGAGAGCGGAAAGGGGAAGAGAGTGGAAGGATGGGACCAAGTAAAGAGGAAAGAGGGGGCTGTGATCCGGATGCAAAATGAATAAATGAATGAATAAATAAATAAATAAAAGTACATTTGAAATAGCATGTAATTGAAAGATAATCAAAACTGTTGAATAAGATTTAGAAGAGTTCTACCCAACAAATATTGATTATCAGAATGTTAAACAGTGCAGTCACTTTATAGAGCTATATATAAACTCATAAGGCTAAAAAAAGTTACTGTACAATCCAGAATTTCTAACATAGATTCACACTGGGAGGGAATGAAAATAATTGTTCACATAAAAATATTGACATATTTTAGAAGAATGTGAGTGGGAGATAAGAGAAAGAAAAATGAAGGAGTGAGCGGCAGAATTAAATAAAATGTATCTTTAAAGGCCATGTAAAAAGTATGAGTCTGTACCTAATAATTAAAATGAGTAGACAAATTTCAAATAAAAAAGTGACATTGAAGATCTTTAAAACATTTCTTTTGAATAGCAAAAAACCGCCAAAAATCCAGATGTTCATCAATTAATTAATGGGTTAAAAACTATGTATGTTTCCAGAATGGAATATTATTGGCAATAGAAGGAATGGGTTATAGAAATATGCTGCATGTATAAATATTCTGAACCTTGTGGGGTTACATATTTCAGGTGTATCAACACTTTAGTATATGGATTACATGAACACTTCCATTATATCACACATTAATGAATATATATTGAAATGTTTCATTGATGGTGGTGGTTTAATAGTACTGAATCTGAAATTGTATATTTGGAGAGGGAAATCTTCAGAGCAGTCCTTGGAGTGCACAAGTGGATAACATATGTCCAGGAGAGTTCATCATGGATGTCAGAATGCTGTTTGTTCAGTACTAAGAAGACATGTAGAGTAACTGTTAAAAAGCATAGCATTTCTGTTTAGGAGAATAAATGTTTTAATTAGGCTATTTTAACCAAGCTTTGAAATTATGCTAAACCTTATGAAATTGAATATTTAAGTGTTTGATCCATTATTGAGAGGATCATATTACTTCAATTGTAATATCACAAGGAATAAATTATATATATAATTTTATAGGAATAATATATATATATGACCTATTTTCTGTAAGAAAGAAAAGAAAAGTATATAAGGATTAAGAGATATCCTAAAAACAGGAGGGTTAATGTTATTCAGTGATCACAGGAAACACTTGAAATTTCTTTTCAAAATGATCATTGACTAATAAATGCTAGCTGTCACATCCTTATGTAGATTTATAGTAAAACAAAAGAAAACACAGAATCAATGTATCATGACATTAGTCATCTTGGCTGGACAACTTTTCATCATCTGTCAGTAGGCTTGACCAAATCACTCAGAGATCTAAAGGGAAATGTTACTCTACTTGTAAAAACACAGTTCAGCTAGATGCAGAAAAAGCATTTGACAAAATCCAACAGCCCTTCATGCTAAAAGTTCTGGAGAGAACGGGCATACAAGGACCATACCTAGAAATAATAAAGGCAATATACAGCAAGCCAGTGGCCAACATCAAATTAAATGGAGAGAAGCTTGAAGCATTTCCTCTAAA
>CAJQZJ010033689.1:3120528-3140726 GCA_907164525.1 Lophiomys imhausi | reverse complement strand
GCCAACATCAAATTAAATGGAGAGAAGCTTGAAGCATTTCCTCTAAACTCAGGGACAAGACAAGGATGTCCACTTTCACCATATCTCTTCAATATAGTACTTGAAGTCCTTGCTAGAGCAATAAGACAACTAAAGGAGATAAAAGTGATAAATATTGGAAACGAAGAAGTCAAATTATCCCTATTTGCAGATGATATGTTAGTATACATAAGCGACTCCAAAAACTCCACCAAAGAACTCTTACAGCTGAAAAACAACTTCAGCAAGGTGGCTGAATACAAAATTAACTCAAAAAAATCAGAAGCCCTTCCTTACACAACAAACAAATATACCGAGAAAGAAATAAGGGAAACAACCCCCTTCAAAATAGCCACAAACAATATAAAATACCTGGGGGTAACTCTAACCAAGCAAGTAAAGGACCTATACAACAAGAACTTCAAGCCCCTGAAGAAAGAAATGCAAGAGGCCTTTAGAAGATGGAAAGATCTCCCATGCTCATGGATAGGTAGGATCAACATAATAAAAATGGCTATCCTACCAAAAGCAATATATAGATTCAATGCAATTCCTATCAAAATACCAACACAATTCTTTATAGAACTGGAAAAAGCTATTCTCAACTTCATATGGAACAAAAAAAGCCCAGAATAGCTAAATCAATCCTGTACAATAAAAAAGCATCTGGAGGTATCACCACCCCAGATTTCAAGCTGTACTACAGAGCAATAGTAATAAAAACAGCATGGTACTGGTATAGAAACAGACCAGTGGATCAATGGAATCGAATTGAAGACCCAAACATGGACCCACACACCTATGGCCAACTAATCTTTGACAAAGAAGCCAAAACCGCACAATGGAAGAAGGAAAGCATCTTCAGCAAATGGTGCTGGTCCAACTGGATGTCCACTTGCAAAAGACCCATACCTATCACCTTGTACAAAACTTAAATCCAAGTGGATCAAAGACCTTAACATAAAGCCGGCCACACTAAATATACTAGAATAAAAAGTGGGAGAAACCCTTGAACTCACTGGCACAGGTGACAACTTCCTGAACAGAACACCAACAGCTCAGGACCTGAGATCAACAATCAATAAATGGGACCTCATGAAACTGAAAAGCTTCTGTAAGGCAAAAGACACTGTCATTCGAACAAAACGGCAACCAACAGACTGGGAGAAAATCTTCACCAACCCCACATCTGATAGAGGACTATTATCCAAAATCTACAAAGAACTCAAGAAACTAAATGCCAAGAAACCAAATAATCCAATCAAAAAATGGGAGATGGAGCTAAATAGAGAATTCACAAAGGAGGAATCCCTAATGGCCGAGAGACACCTGAATCATCAGAGAAATGCAACTCAAGACAACCCTGAGATTCCATCTCACACCTGTCAGAATGGCTAAGATAAAGAGCTCAAATGACAGCACATGCTGGCGAGGGTGTGGAGAAAGGGGAACCCTACTCCATTGCTGGTGGGTGTGCAGGCTTGTGCAACCACTATGGAGGTCTGTCTGGCGATATCTTAGAAATCTTGGAATAACTTTGCCTCAGGACCCAGCCATACCACTTCTGGGTAAACACTCAAAGGACCCCTCACTGGGTCATAAGGAAGTCTCCTCATCTATGTTCATAGCAGCCTTATTTGTAATAGCTAGAAATTGGAAACAACCCAGATATCCCTCAACTGAAGAATGGATTAAAAAACTGTGGTACATCTATACAATGGAATATTACTCAGCTATCAGAAATAATGAAATCATGCAATTTGCAACCAAATGGATGGAACTAGAGAAGCTCATCCTGAGTGAGCTTACCCAGACTCAGAAGGATGCACATGGCATCTATTCACTTCTAGTAGGATTTTAGCTATATCGTACAGGATATCTGTGCTACAACCAACATACCAAAAGGAACATGGACATAGACTTTTTTTTTCTTTTTCCTCTCTTTTTTGTTGTTGTTCTTTGTTTTTGTGGGTTTGTGTGGTTGTTGGTCTTTTTTTAGTTTCCCCCCCGTAGCAAGGAGACACCTTTCACTGGCAGTACTGCCTTGTAGGCCCCCGGTGTATGAAGAAGCTCTTGGCCCTCATATGACTCCTGATGTGTGGTGAGAGACTGTTATGTAGGGACACTCCACCCCAGAGGAACAAGATGGAAGGGTCAGGGGGTAAAGCATGGGAGGGTGGGGCTGGGAAGTGGGAAAAGAGGACAATATGATAAGGATGTAACCTGAAGCAACAAACAAATAAATTTATTAATTAAAAAAAGCAGGTAACAATGTTAAAACAATGTAAATAAAATAAAGGATACAGCCGTTCAACCTGGTTTTATAAACCTCCAAGTGTGAAAAAACATTGAGCTAAGGTAAAATACATGAGAAATGTGGTGTTAACCCATGCCTTTAACTTCAGCAGAGATGGGAGGAGCACCATAGAGTTAGTGGTCTTATAAATTCTAGAGTTACATGGAACAGGTTGGTGAGGGTGCACACCCTTAGTCCCATCATTCAAGAAGAGTACACCCTTAATCCCAACACACTAGAGACAGAAACAGGCAGATCTCAGAGCTCAAGGTCAGCCTGATAAAAAACAAACTCTAAATAGAGAAAAACTTCGATCCAGGAGTGGTGGAACACATCTTTAATCCCTTCAGATGGGAACCACAGGTCTTTGATCCCAATAATTAGAATGCAGAGACACACACATAGGATTTGGAAGGACCTAAGTTTAAAAGCTACTTACAAAAGGCCTACTCAATACAAACAAATTGTCCTTTGAGATCTCAAAATATATACACTAAAGCTGGTTTAGCTCCAAAATCACAAAATAATTTCTTCTTTAACCCAGATTGAAAGATAACACTTTATATATTGTCAAAAAACCAAATTTGCTTCAGGAGAAATATTACCTAACCCCCCCACCACCACCAAAAAATGAGGGTAATTGTCCCAGGGTTAGGATTAGGGCAGGCCTCTGTTCTTATCTTTCCAGGAGAATGAAAGCATTCATTCAAGGAACCCAGGGACAACTGGACAATGGAAACCTCAGCAGAAAACAGAATCAGACACCAAAGAAGACGAGTGACCCAGATGATTCAGCCTGACAGACTCCCTCAGTAGCTGTTTCCATCAAGTCTACAACCATAACAACTCAATATAGCTAAGACCGTTCAGCTCTACACAATGCCCCGGCAAGAACCTCAGTAAAGCCTGGAAGATCAGCTTCTGCCTACAAACTCCTTAGGACATCTAAACAGCTGAGAACAGAAGGACTGAACATAAAAGGATTGTACTAACATTTTTAACCATTTTTTCCATTTTGGTTCGGGCCCCAAACAGGTTTACTATGACCAAAATCAGCAGGAAGTCATTTTAAGAGAGCGATGTCCCATACCCAGAGGGTGGGGACGGTGTTTCTCTGCCCCCCCTTTTGGTTATTTGAAGGATAACTGAAAACTGTTATTTAGGGGAAGAGATTACAAGCTGTTAAATGGTCCTGTTTAATGGGTTTTGGGGGTTAGACCCAGGGTATTCCTTCTTTCCCTTTTCTGTATCCTTCTTTATCTCCTATGTAGGAATGCACAGACTTGAGAAAAATGAGACATAGACATAGCACAGGAAGGACCAAGAAGAAGGGACAGATTATTGAATATGCTCTTATACCTTTGTATATTGATACAAAATTAGTACTATATTTGGCTAAAGTGGTATTGACCATTGTTTATTGTGCAAAAATAAGATTGTATTGGACTACATTGGTATTGATCTTTGTATATTGATACAAAATTAAGATTATAGTTGGCCACAGTGGTATTGACCCTTGTATATAGATGTAATATTAAGATTGTATTGGGCTACATAGGCATTGATCTTTGTATATTGATACAAAATTAAGAGTATATTTAGCCACATTTGAATAGATCTTTGTATATTGATACAAAATTAAAGGTAACGCTTCCTAATGGTATCATACCTAGAGATACTTAAAAATGAAATGTGAAGCTCTGGCCTCTTGATACCAACCATCTTAAACTGTTTAAGGTAGTTAAGAAAAACAAACTCCTAGTCATGCAAGCATGTCACTTTGTTAGCTACTATGACAGTCTATCACAGATATTCTCTAAGCTACTCAGTAATTAAGTTGTTAAGAGACAAGCAACATTTGCTTATCTAAATACAAGAGATGGATAGGGCATCTTCAAAAACCCCAAGAGATCTGCAGAATATGGCATTCAAAGATGTTGTCTTAAATTAAGATTTTTTTTTGATATCGAGACATATCAGCTCCTGACAGCATCCCCTATTCTACTCCAAGTAGAAGATAAGCATCGAAGAATCTCCAGTGTGAGATGGTTGAATTAGTGGCAAGCCTATCTCTTGGCATGAAAAAACTCCTTGCTTCAACTGCAGACAGACTGCTGTCCAAAAAGGACAAAACTTGGTAGCAGGGAAGTCGACAGCCTGGCTCTGCCAAGACAGGGTGGGTAGGTCCTTCATAATCCCTGCTCTACAACAAATGTCTGTCAGAGAAACAGGACCCAAAGGCTGAAGACTGATGCAGGAATGTATGGAGAGAAAATGGGAACTGTCCAGGCAGTCACTGGTATGTCATTTCTTAGTTTTGGAAGCTGAAGGCCCTGCACTTCCTATATAATCAGATATATTTATCCCTCTCAGGTCTCTGAGGTGGTTGAAGAATAGACAGCTAGAGTCTCATAGTTAAATTTTGAGTTGTTTAGGAATCAAGAGGGCGTTCTAGATCTAAGAAGATGTTTATAATAGTGATGCAAGTTAGTATGAAAGCTGAGTCAGTTATAGAACTTTAAACTCATGGAGATGGTTAGATGGTAGAATGTTAAAGTCAGGGGCCAAATATGTATGAACTGGACATTGGGAATGTATACTGGGCCATTTAACTCTCATAAATGTGGCATATTTATTTCTGTTGTTTTATATAGTATTTACTGTTATAAGAGAAGGAACCATTTGTTGGACTGAAAGGGGAAGCTGTTGGGGGGAAGAGGGTGGAAGGGTGGGACAGGAAGGGGGAATACGGAAGGGTTTGTGACTGAGATGTAACTTGAAGAAAAAAAATAAAGTATTAAAAAAAAAAAAACACAGTTCAAATGTCACACTTACCTTAATAGATCTTGGAGTCACCTGAATGTTAAATACCCTGATGTCAAACTTCATGGCACACAAAGGCCAAAGAACAAGAACCATCTGAAGAACATAGATACAGAAAGACAAAAGCAGCTATAAACTGAACAGAATTATAAAACCCACAAAGGCAATATTCTATAAAAGACTGTTCTATACACCTCCCCCGGTACCAAAATAGAAAATAGAGAGAAAAGTCTAGCCACTACTGCAAGCTACAAATCACAAGGAAAACAAATTTTCTTACATACATATAGTCGTGAAAGACAATAACTCTCTCCCATGTGTAGCATATTATGTCATATTGCAGTCATGAAGTTATTCTGGATTCAAAGAGGTCTCCCAGCAGATGCATCTCCAACCTGTGCCTTCTGAGCTAAAAAAAGAGGGAAGGAAGCTCAGATAGGGCCCTCTTCCACACACAACCATGTTCTGAAACAGGTTTATATAATGGAAAACTTGATATGGAAGTGATATCAGGTATAAGGGTCACACAAATCATATGGTACATTTGTGATGCATGGTCTAATACAATAAGGCATACTTATTAATTGCTTCTGAAAACTAAATGTGGGCCTTTTATAGTTTTTGAAATATGTCCACTTGCCTTAGTAGAGTCATTCTAACCATTTGGACAACAAAGCCAACCATTTTATAAATCACACAAAGGAGGTTGGGAGAACATTGTGTTATTTCTGGTACTAGAGTAGGAGTTAATATTCCCGGGGGAGGAAACCTGTGAGAATGAATAAAAATATAGGGAGGAAACAGAAAAATGATCCATTTTCCCATGGTTTTTACTTTAAATCAGTAAAAATGGGAACAAAAATTGAATCTTGTCTTAGTTCAAGTTGTCTCTTTCATATGATGATGCAATTCAATGAATAATAATAATAAAAAAGCACACACACATACACGCACAAGCACACATAAACACACACACACACAATACATGCCTAGAGATCTCAAAGTGGTACCATGAGCCCTTGATTTCAAAACACTATTACAGTGTGTCAGTAGATCTTTTCTCAGTCTCCACGAAGAAAGCACTGTATGCATTTGAACTAGTAAATCAAAAGGTCATAGATCATCCAATGCCTTCTCATGTAGATCAGAGTCAAAATTAAAGTTAGAGATAAAGGTTTACAGGGTCAGAACCCCTGAAATGCTACAATGTCAGCATGCATCCCCCAGTCTTCACTGAGTACAAGTTTCTTCAATATGCTGATTGTGCACTGAGAGTCTTCTCACTTCAGAATCTTTGATATCACCTTTCTACCATGGATGCTACTTTCCTTCAGATCTTCTTGGCTTGCTTGCTTATACATCAAAAGTAGTTTCCTTTAACACAGTTGTCTGGACAGTAGGCAAAAAGAAAAAGGCAACTCAGATTCTTCACTCTTTCATTTATTTTTCTTGCAGCCATATAAACCTCTCTGTTTTCAAGTGCAGGGCTTTTGTTTGTCTGTTCCCTTCCTTGTCCTAATGGTCTGAAATTGAATATATAATAAGGAGGAATTCAGAATGACTATGAGTGTGAAAATCACACTGTAAATAGTATTGGCCTCATCGTGGTGCAGTTACAATCCCCCCAGGGGAACAACAAGAGAAAAGAGGTTTATTCCCTTCATATTTCCAGGTCAAAACCTGTTGCTGAAGGAGGTCAGGGCAAGAATTCATCAAGCAGGAGTTGGAGTAACACACCTCCACTCTCTCACACCAGCTGATCCTTGGGTAGCTGTCTTCGAGAGCCCAGGACAACCAGCCAAGGAAACAGTGCTGCCCACAGGTGACTGGGACCTCCCAAATCAACTAATAATGAAGACGGGCCCTCACAAATACAGCTATATGGCCCTGCAAATGACCTTTAGTTTTTGCTTCCCCTTCACATAGTCTCTCCCGGCATTCACTCCTTCCTACCCACCCCTTTTTGATCCTGCATTTCAGTGGGCCCACCAGTCCATTTGTAACTTTGTATATTATTTCTCATTGGTGAGGATATCCATTCCTTCCCCTAGTTTCTTGCTTTCTGCCTAACCTCAATGGTTGTAGCAATTGTAGCTTACTTATTGTCTTAGTTAGGATTAATATTGCTAAAACACCATGACCACAGCAACTTTGCGAAGAAAGGATTTATTTGGTTTATGCGTCTATATCACTGTTCATCATTAAACTAAGTCAGGACAGGAACACAAACTGGATAGGAACCTAGAGGTAGGAGCTGATGCAGAGGCCGCAGAAGGGTGCTGTTTAATCTCCATGGCTTGCTCAGCCTGCTTTCTTATCGAAAACAGGACCACCAGCACAGGGATGACCCCATCCACAATGGGCTGGACCCTCCCACATCAGTCAGTGATTAAGAAATGCTCTATGGGCTTGCCTACAGCAACATCTTATCGAAGCATTGTCTCAAAAAAAAGATTCCCTTCCCTCACATGACTAAAGCTTATGTCATGTTGACAGAAAACTAGACAGTAGTAGATATTTCTTAACTACTGACATCCACATGTAAATGGATGCATACAATGTTTGTCTTTCTGGATCTCAGTTACTCACACAGGATGACTTTTTTTTTTATAGTTCTATCCATGTATCTGTAAATTTTATGATGCCATTTTTAGTGGTCAGTAATATTTCATTCTGTAAATGTATCATATTTATCCATTCATCAAACGTACATCTTGTTTCTAGTTTCTGGTTATTATGAACACAGCAGCCTTGAACACGATGTTTCAGTTTCTTTGGGCTCAGGTATAATCAAGTTTCAGGTTCATTTTTATGTATTGAATATTGAAACATTCCACTTCTAAAACTGCTGTTTCTAAGACCAGTTAAAATGCTTATTTTCATATTTTATAGTGTGTGATTGTAAATATATATGTATGATAATATATACATGTAGGTATATAATTATACATATATCTATTTTATGTTTTTCATATATATTTTATTATATATGTGTATATAATATATGTGCATATTTACATGTATACATATATACACACAGATATATATGTGTGTGTGTATATATATACATATATATACACACACATGAATGTGTGCTGTCTGATTCAGTAAATAATAACTTTATTTAGCATACACAATAAAATAAATGATAGACAGTTCTTTTTTTCAATCGTTTTCCCTAGTGAATGTTTAGTTTTCAAAACACACTATTTGGAACTATGGGATATGGAGTTAAATAAAACACATTCTTGTAAATAGTTACATATGAAATACACATGTAAAATGTATTTTTAGACACAGCAACTGCATTTTGTCACGCCTCAAAACAAGTTATTTTGAGATCAGGATCTTGAACCTTAACATGCTGGATACAAACTGAAAAATCACAGGAATTTTGAAACTTTCAGATAATTTTACATATAGTTAGTTCACAGCAGCTTGTGTTTTTACTTGTAAATAGTGTTCATTGTGACACTTAGGGCTTAGGGACACTTACTGTCACCCAGACTTGTTATGGAGTTAGTTCCTTCCTTCCTTCCTTCCTTCCTTCCTTCCTTCCTTCCTTCCTTCCTTCCTTCCTTCCTTTCTTCCTTCCTTCCTTCCTTTCTTCCTTTTTTCCTTCCTTCCTTTATTCTTCAATTTTTCCTTCCTTACTTTCCTTTGTCTCTTTCCCCTCCTCCCCACCTCCACTCTCTCATCTTCTATTCTCCCTCTCTATTTCTATTTTTGGAATATTCAATACTGTGCTCTTGGATTTCAGCATATTTAAAAGGTTAAATTACAAGTGAATGGAGAATAGCTAAATTAAATTTATCTGTTTGAGTAGTGTACATACTAATGACCATATAGTACAATAAAACAGAAAACAACAAGAAGCAATCAAACGGTAATATAAGAACCATAAAAAATAGTTGCTTTAAACCATGTTCTGGGAAATAAAAGAATGTCTCATGTATAGGAAGTTAATAGTTAAAAGTATGTATTTTGCTGAGTTGAAAATTAAATGGAAAATGTTAATATTTGAAAATTTCTTATGCAATTCAATTATTTTTCTGACAAATTTGGTTAAGGAAAATGTTATAATTTTGTGAATAAGAATCTTGTAAGTATATATAAATAAATTCAAACACTCAAAAAATATTTAATTGAATTAGTTTATTATATGTAGTTATAATGAATAGCCCTATATTATAATTTTGTAATGAATTATTTTATTTTCATGCTTACTGGGTAACACTTTAAAATAATGGCCCAGTTAAGGTAATTAATGTTGAATTACAGAGGAAATCCAATTGAATTACTTGTGACATTCACATTAATACTAGATGAGTTCCTTGTGATTAATGCTGTTAAATAGATACCAGAGGAATTAATATTGATTAGGCAATTATTTTAAAGTGTTGCTGTTTATTGCAATTTACACCAACTTCTTTTATTTGAGGAAACCTTTCTTCATTGGCACTGTCCAGGGCAAGCTGTGTAATAGCTTTGAGAAGCTCGATGAAGAGCCCACAATTTTCTTATTTTATTTTTACATTCTAGATACTTATTGAAGTTGAGAATAAGACATGATACTGTAGGAGATGGGAAGGTGTCGCAGCAGATTAATTGCATGCCATGCAAGAATCAGGACTAGACTTCAGATCCCTAGAACCCAAATAGAGATAAGAGCATGTGACCATCACCTATTATCCCTATGCTCAGGACATAAAGACAGGGAATGCCTCATCTCAGGCTGGCAGGACTAGCTGAAACAGGGCTCTCTGGGTTAGCTCACTCAGGATGAGTTTCTCTAGTTCCATCCATTTGGCTGCAGATTGCATGATTTCATTTTTTTTCTGAAGGTTGAGTAGTATTCCATTGTGTAAATGTACCACAATTTTTGGTTGAGGGACATGTGGGTTGTTTCCAGTTTCTAGCTATTACAAAAAAGGCTGCTATGAACATAGATGAGGAAATGTCCTTGTGGTTTGGTGAGGAATCATTTGGATGTATATCCAGAAGTGGTATGGCTGGGTCCTCAGGTAGAGCTATTCCAAGTTTTCTAAGATATCGCCAGACTGACCTCCATAGTTGTAGGGGTTAGATAAATTAGATTTAGAAAATATATAGGGGTTTCTGATACTGTCTCTTAATTCAGGGCATGAAGAGCATTATCAGCATGTGGACTAAAAACAGAGAACAAACAGGACGCTTAATAGACTGAAAAACAAGGTTGAAGTCACGAAAAACAGGAAAGACTCAATAGACTGAAAAACAAGGTTGAAGTCAGGAAAACAGGAAAGACTTAATGGACTTGAAGAAACAAAGTATCTGGCCTGACATTGTTTTCAGCTGCTAAGTGGGCGGAGCCCAAATTAAGCTGAAACAGAGTTCCTCCTATTTAAGGACAGTGCATGGAGCCCAGAAGGAGAAGAGGCCCCTGATGCTAGAGAGCTCCAAGAGTCCTGCTGAAAAAAGGGCTGGCCATTGATGGCCAGCTCTCTCCCTGAAGCAGAAAGAAGCCGGTGAGCAAAGAAAGCCTGAGCAAGACACCAAAAGGCCAAGGACTAAACCCTGTGGCTCAGCTTTTGCCTAGAGGGGTTTGGTCTGTCCGAACAGTGGCCTAAAGGAAATTGTGCCTGGCTTTAAGGACTGAGGCAGAGCAGCTGAGTTCCTGATTCAAAAGAAGTAAGTTGGCCTGCAGACGGCTGGGATCTCCCACAGAGAAGAAAGCATGAAGCCTTATTTAAGGTGAGACTGCAATAACCAACTTACCCTGACGAACCTGCATCTGAGAGATCCAGAAAAAGGACTGCTAAGTGCGTTAAAGAATCGACAACAAAGACTGTGTTCCTGATGACTGAGGACCTGCCTCAGAGACTGTATCATTCTAAAAGGTTATGAAAGTAGTTGTTATAATTATCAATAGGTTTAGTGGATAGGTTAAAGGGGTTGTAGGAATTTATAGGATTAATGGTTAAGAAATTGTTGGTGTTTGTTATAAATGAATTTAGTAATAAATAAATAAGAGTTAAATAAATAATTTAAAAGTTCAGTTACAGGTGGTGCCCAACGTGGGGGCCCCAAGGTAGAGCTATTCCAAGTTTTCTAAGATATCTCCAGACTGACCTCCATAGTGGTTGCACAAACCTGCACTCCCACCAGCAATAGAGGAGGGTTCCCCTTTCTCCACACCCTCGCCAGCATGTGCTGTCATTTGAGCTTTTGATCTTAGCCATTCTGACAGGTGTGAGATGGAATCTCAGAGTCCTCTTGAGTTGCATTTCTCTGATGATTAAGGATGCTGAGCATGTCTTCAAGTCAGCCATTAGGGATTCCTCCTTTGTGAATTCTCAAGAAATCATATAATCCAATCAAAACGTGGGGAACAGAGCTTTACATTAGTGTTTTGATAGCTGAGTTCCAGAGCCTGTTGACTGATGTAGCTGCCTAGCCTTAACACCAAAACCTCAGATTGTCTGTGGGATATGGGATACCCCTGTCATCTGCCTCTGTCTCTCTCTATCTCAGTCAATTTCCATTACTATAATTAGAATATATTTCATTTATATCTCTTTCAAATGACATTGGTAGATTTAGAATCCTAATAACTCATGATCTGGAAAAATACCTTTTCTTAGCAATGGCTATACATGTTTACCAAAGTAATTTTTTTTTCTCTCACTTTTTTTTTAAATAACCTAAAATTCTCTTATGTTTTTTGGCAAATTATTGGAGCTGTTCCATATTGTAAAGGAAAGAGAAATTGAATTGGTTTTTAAGTTACATTTTGTCATATGCAAGAGGTTGTTCTTAATGATACTGGTGAATACATGCAATAAACAATGAACTGTCAGTACAATGAAAACTAAAGGATGCTCTTACACAATATGATAATCAGTTTGAGGTCCATCAAATGATTAGTCCCAAAAGCTAATTGCTTTCTTCATAGTCCGATGATATTTTATTATTAGAATTTGCATGTGAGAACACATTTCCTATGAAAATCTACTCCCAGGTCAAGTTGCATATGTAGATTGATTTGAATTTCTTATTGATTCTTCTTTTCTCTAGGTTTTTAACAGAAACAGATTTACTTGAAATCAAATATGTTTTCCAACTTCAGGGAGTTTATCTGGAAACAATTTGAAATACTCTTATTGCTCCCAGAGGAGGGAAATATCCAATCACTTACCAAACACTATTTGTGTCCTTTTATAATTCCTCAATTTAACTTCTAGAAATGTTTAATTTATTACCATAGATACCATGGCTTATTTCATTTTTCTAGCCAGGAGTATATTTAGACTAAAAGTAGTTTGTCTTTGTGTCACAACAGCAGCAGTGATGTCTTTGTTTTTACATGATCATGGCACAGTGTATAAAAAGACTATAGAGAAGTAGAACTATAGATGGGAAACCCTAGGAGAGAATGCCTCCTGACCTTGCACTACAGTAGGACTGTCTATAGACAAATTCCATTCTATCAGTGTGCTCCATACTCTGTCATCAAAATAACCAGCATCGAAAATCTGAAAACTAGTAATATGTCTCTGAGATTAGATTATGTTACAGACAATGGCTATAAAATTGATATCATTGTACTACATGAGAGAAAATGAATACTTATAATTTTCAAAATAAAAAAAAAATCGCCAAAGAACATTGGAATGGTCAGCTCTCTATGGAAGCCAGACTTCTGATCTATAAAGCAAAACTGTCTTTGCAACAAGTCCCCTAACAATTTCCAGCTCTCATGCACAAACTGATCTTAAAAGATATGTGACAACATGTGGCTATCTTGGGGAAGAGTAATCTCTTACATTTAAATTTTAGTTTGAGGCTTATCAAGTGATATTTGTCTCATATTAAAGGGGAGAATTAGCATGGCTTCCATTGGTGATTAGTGCACTGGAATTTAAACCTTACGTAATTTGTGCTGCTATCATTAGGTTATGAAGACCTCGTTTCTTTCTTTAGCTTTATCCATGCTTTGACAACTTGCTGCTCATCAGGTTCTCGCACTAACTGCTATTACTCTATTTTCCCCAATTATCAACTAGATTGGAATTTTCCCCAAAGTCTCAAAGTATCTGATTGGAAAAGAAGTTTTCTCCTAGCTGTTTCTTCAAAAGTGCATGAGTGAGGGTTTGTGACATATGTTTAGAAACTGTTTATTTTCTAAGCAGGATGCCATGATTCACAAAAATGTTCTTTAGCTCACTTAACTCATGTAACTTAAATAACAGTACCAGTGTGGGGCTTGTGGTGCAGCCCATCATCCATTCCTGTCTCCAGAGTTAGCCCGTATCTACTGGACTTTAATCTCTTAAACAGATCTGACTTCCATTTTTTTCTTGAGAAAACTTGATCTGGAATATTTTATTTTATTATTAATGTCTTTTATCCTTTTAATAATTTATTATTTGCATTGAATGACAGGTTGATAGATAATATTAGAACAACCATTGTGTAATGTGATATTGTCAAGTCAGCCTGTAAGGAATGATATCATTGGTAGTTCTAGGATACTCTTTACTTTGGTTGATGTCAAAATGCATTTTTACTAGCACATACATCTTTATTAATTAATGCATACATTTTCATTTAAACATATAAAAGACCTATAACAATACAGGTTTAATAAATGTACCCCCCAAAAAAAACTGCATAGTGTGAGTTTTCTCATGTTGAGAAAACTAAAATAGTGTTTCAGGGTAAAATTCGAATAAGAAGGAAAGTGTAGATCTAATTTTTCAATTGAAGTTTGCATACCTAATGCTTTCCTGTTCCTTTTCACTACAGAGGAAAGGCTTATATGCTTTGTTGTATTTTTAAAATAGTTTGAGTAGAGCTCTGTTTAAAATGTAATTCATTCTCTGAAATCTTGCAGGGGACAAGGGAGTTGGCTCCACAGGACAATGCTTGCTGTGCAAGCCTGATGACTTGGATTTGATTGTTGGCACTCAAGTAAAAGTCAGGATGCTGTTTCTCTCATCTGTATTCAGGAGATGTGGGAGGTCGAGACAGTAAGTCCATAGAAAGCTGGACTACAGCTTGGTGAAGCTTTAGAAACAGAGGAAACCTTCATCCACAAGGTGGTAGGGGAAAACCAACTCCCAAAAGTTGTCCTTCAAGCTCTGCAAATGGACCCTCATACACAAACAAATGAATACAAATGAAAAATGATTATTTGTGACAGGATGTCACACACTTATTTTATAAGTACGGTTCATTGTCATTCAGAGCTTACATGTCCACTCACTGACTGCCTTTTGGTTTTACTTCCAGCATCTAGTGTTGTCTTCATACCTAGTAATTGGCTGTGCTGCAAGGACTCAGTTGATTTTTCCCTGTGATCTAGTCTCTATGCTTACTATGCATCCATACTGGGTATTTTTTTCATAGAATGGGTACTTCCTATATACTTGTGAAGATCTTAACTCTGTGGTTAGCACTTTCCCCAGGGCCATAGACATTTTAGATAAGGAAAAATGTTGAGTAGTTGAAAGGAAACTAAATTTTGTGTTTTACTGGACTGTGAAATTCACATATTCAGACAATGCCTTTTGGTCTAACTGCACAACAAAGGCCAAATCTTTCTTTCATTTCTAGGTTCTTCCTATGCCATTATGTAGTCTATAGAAATGTTTTGAAGATGTGACTTTGAGAAGTCTTGCGCTAATCTATGCAGATCATGATTTAAAAATATGATTCCTAATGATATTCCGCTATACTCATAGACAGTAGCCTAGCCTATTTGTCATGAGAGAGGCTTTTCCAGCAAGTGAGGTGGATAGATGCAGGGCTCCACAAGCAGACAGGCAGAACTGAAGAATCTTACAGAACAGGGGGGATGGAAGGCCTGAAGGAGATTGAGGGGTAAAGGACACCACAAGAACACAGCCCACAGAACTACTAAGTAGGGTTCATAGTATCATAGAGAGACTGAGTGATGGGGTAATGTTATGTATTCTAAATATTAATTAATTGGTCCTGTTTGCTGTCTGTCACTTTGTTTTCTAATCATGGTCTCTGATTGGTTGAATAAATGCTGAGGCCTGAGATTAGGCAAAGACAGAGGTAGGCTGGACTAAGGTGTGAACTTCTGAAGCAGAGAGGTTCAGGGGTAGAGAAGCCTCCAGTAGAACCCAGAACAAGCAGCTGGAGCAGGAGGGAGGACACACACCATGGGTTAGAGAAAAGAAAGTCATTCCATGTGGCCTAGAACATCAGCATAACTTGCGGAATAACAACCAAGGGGACGATGTATATATATATATATATATATATATATATATATATATATATATATATGGGATTATATTTGGGGAATAGAATTAAGAGCTAATTCAGATGGGCCAAGATTGCTCAATTCAGGCCAAGGCCTGTTAAAATGGTGGTTTAAGGATTAACACCGCCACCCAATTAAATATAATATAAATACTAAGTAAATAATTTAATTCTTTCTACAAATGGCACCTAATGTGATTTAATTAATTATTTCTACACTGAAATGATAAACATAGAGTGTGTATGGCGTTTATCTAGGCCCTCTGCATATATGTTAGGGTTGTGTGCGTTGGTGTTAATGTGAACTCCTAACAGTTGGAATAGGGGTGTCTCTGACTCTTATGACTGTTCTTGGGACCCTTTTCTTACTACTGGGTTGCCTTGTCCAGCCTTGATATGAGGACAGGGGCCTAAACTTATTGTAACTTCTTATGCTGTGTTCGATTAATATTCCTGGGAGGCCTGCTTATTTCTGAAGGGATATGGAGGAGGGGTAGATCTGGGGAAGAGGGCAGGTAGAAGGGAGGGATTGCGAGGAGTGGAGGGAGGGGGAACTGTGGTTAAGATGTAATACATGAGAGAAGAATAAAAAATAATAACTGAATAAAATGTTTCCAAAACCACACTATTACTTTTTGAAATTTTTTTCTCTTTTATTCAATTAACAAAGCATTTGTAGCCATGTGTAACCCTGCTGTTAAGTGCTTCACTGTCTTTTTTTAGCTTTAATTAAGTGAATTTATTTAAAGCAGACTTGATGCTGTAATGTATGGAGAGAAATTAGGAACTGTCCAGGTAGCTACAGGTATGTATTTTCTTAGTTTTGGAAGCTGCTAGCCCTGCACTACCTCTATAATCAGATATATTTATCCTTCTCAGATCTCCAATGTGGTTTAAGACTAGATAGCTAGAGTCTCATAGTTAAATTTTGAGTTGTTTAGGAATCAAGAGGGTGTTCTGGATCTAAGAAGATGTTTTTAAAATTGTGAGGCAAGTTAGGATAGGAGCTGAGTTGGATATAGAACTTTAAACTCATGGAGATGGTTAGATAGTAAAATGTTAAAATCAGTTGCCAAATATGTGTGGACTGGACATTGGGAATGTATGTGAAGCTTTATAATTTTCATACGTGTGGCCTAATTATTTCTGTTGTTTTGTATTGTATTTGTTTTTATAAGAGAAAGAGTCATTTGTTGGACTGCAAGGGGGAGCTGTTGGGGGGAAAGATATACCTTAAACTTAAAAAAAAGGAAGCGGATGGGGGAGTTGAGGGGGAAGAGGGTGGGAGGGTGGGACCAGAGAGAGGAGTAAGGAGGGGGTTGTGATTGAGATGTAACTTGAAGACATAATAAATAAATAAATAAATAAATAAATAAATACATACATACATACATACATACATAAATAAATGAAAGAAAAATATTTTAATCACAAATAAATGAAAATAGTGGACGACTTTGAGAAATATTTCTTTAGTTTTCTTTGGTTGTATTTAAACAAAATAGTAAGAGAAACATCATGACCACTTCATACACATATACCCTTAGATTTGATTTCTTAGAGTGTTTTCTGAGGTATTTATAAGTATTTCCCAGGAATTTCTTGACTGTAAATGTAGAGAATCAAAACATTTATTACATGAAATAAAACTTCAAACCACGGAATTTAACAGATTCATGGATAACACGAGAGGCTTAACACACTTTACACGAAATTTCACGGACTATTTCGAGGGGAATGTGTCTTGTCTTGCTCAGTTTTGTATGCTTGACATCATCATAAATATGAAAATTCTATAGTTCTTTATTCTAAGAGGAAAATATCTAACTAAATCTATATCCTTGCCTTATGGTTTGTCAAAGTTGAGATCTTGTAGTCCTGTGTACTTGAAGCAAGTGCTGTTTAAACAGAAATTTTATTTGCTCTATATCCATCTGTCTGTCTCTGTCTCTCTATCTCCCTTTGTATGTATATATATATATATGTATCCATATATGTGTGTATGTATGTGTGTGTATGGTATTCATGTGTGTTAAGGTGTGTACACATATGTACAGGTGTGTACCAAAACATGAAGCTGTATGTAAGAGCTGAGGTTGAAGTGTCTACATTTAAGTCCATCTTATTTTTTATTATGATGTGAATTTTGTCTTCAAGCTCATAAATGAACTGTATTTGATATAGTGCATTTACTGTCTTGTTTATGTTCAACCATTCCTACATTTCTGATATAAAATCAATTTGATCATGGTAGATGATACATATGAATTTGATTGGAAAGTATTTTATGGAGTAATTTTACATTTATATTCATCAGGGATATTGATTTTTAGTTTTCCTTATTAGTTACATTTTTATCTGGCTTGGGGATTAGAACAATATTGACTTCTCTGGAGGATTTTTGGATCCTCCTTCTGAATAAGGGTCTCTCACTGGCTGGCCAGCAAGCCCCCAGGATCCAGCCACCAAAACTATGATTGTAGGTGTGTGCTGCAGTACCTGGCAATTTATGTGGGCACAGGTGATCCAAACTCTGGTCTTTATAGACTTTACCCCCTTAGTCATGCTCTGGACCTTCTCTACAGCTTCACACTACTCAATTAAAAATCTAAACTGTGAACATTATGTTTTAAGATCATAAGTAATTTGTGTGTGTTTGTGTGTGTGTGTGTGCAATTGATAGAGTAAATCAGTTTCTGCTATTAAAAAAAGAAATCTAATTGTAAATGAACCCATAATCAAGTTTTAATTATGCATTTCCCATGGCAGTAACCACTACATATTCAAATATTGTAAAATTATACAACACAATGTCTGGGATGAGTTTGGCTATAACTTTGAATGAGAACTACCCAGATGTGGTTCCTAAGTAAGCCATGCACTGATTCTTCCATCATTTCCAATATCTTTTAGGAATTTATAATGTTTCTTAAATGAAATACTTCATGTTGTTAAATCACTAAACTGAGATTCATTATTCTACATTCAGATACATTCTGAATCATATATAATCGATCTGCACATCTTCTGTTTTGATAACTGGTGTACATTAGTTACTGTTCCTGAAATAATCTGTTCCTCTCTTTTCTAACTTACTTGAACTATGGGCTTGTTATTATTTACTTTACTTTAGTATTCACGTCTCATTATAGATCCAATTTCTAGTATCAGTTCTTCATCATCTTTAAACTTTCTGAACATTTGCTTCTGCAGACAGGACTTCTCCATCAATGTCTCTTACCTTGACCTTGCCACCTTCTACCTCTCACAATTTTCTTACTCTATTTCACCAGGATCTCTTCTTTTATCTTCCTGTGAATCATATAGATTTATATAGCTTTTATTCATTGTCTCTCCTTTGTATTAGAACCTCATTTAATCAAAGCAAACAGAAGAATTAAAGTCAGGTCACTGGAATGTTGTCCTACCCGAATATGTGGCATTTATGGTAGACTGATAGCTGTTGCCAAGATTGACATAGAACCTAAACAGGGCCAAATATAACCACTTAATATAACTTACATAGTGTTGAGATGAAGTCAAGAGTTAGTCATGTACACGTGTTTAAACACAACCTACTTTGTTGTTAACCCTTTAAAATAATTGCAACTGTCTATTAAAACACGAAGAAAGCAAATTTCTTTTCAAACTGTCATGCTTGATGGTTTGACAGGTATGGGTCATATAGTAATTCTCCATCTGATTTCAGCTGGAAATTCAATATCTACAAGCTTCCTGGGAACAATAACCCAATGTTTTCATTCTTGTTATAAGGAGTTGTTACTGGCATTGCAGGGCTCAACTCAGTCTATCCATGAAAGTGCCTTAGTTACTCAATATGTGATCTTTGCTTGGAGTGAGACCTTCCTACTGCATGGAAACTAAGTTCCATGAGAAAATGTTTAGAGAGTGCCAGTGAAGGGTTTCAGAGGTCTTAAAACTCAGGCCCAACTACACAATGTGATTTCCACTCAATTCTCATGATAAGCAAGTTAAAGAACTAGGTCAGGTTCAAGATAAGAGAAACTGACCTGGTCACTCAATGGAAGAAGTGATAGGTGTATATCATCTTTAGTTCACTATAGGTGCATAGTAGAGAATGTTACATTCAAAGTAAAAGAAAAATGAAGATCAGAAAAAAACAAGAAGCCCTGGGTTACTTTATGAAACTAGCACTGCCCTGTTACCAAGTGGATAAAGCTTATATACATTTGGGAGAAACGATGCTGCTGAATCATTAAAGTGTCAATTAAACATATTTCTTTTTTAAAAGGTATATGAGCTTCTGTTAGATGATATATACATACTATCCTTTTAAAAATTTCAAATGCATTTTGAATCAGTAACCTGTCTTGCTTCTAAGAGAAATCAAGTATAGTGATTGTATGGAATAATGGGTATGATTATAACCAAACTGATCCTGTATTTCAGTAAATAACATGAATATATACTCACATTAAACAAACATTATGTATGTAACTTAATATGTATTACAATATATAACATGTGTGTGTGTGTGTGTGTGTGTGTGTGTGTGTGTGTGTGTGTGTGTGTGTGTTTGTGTGTGAAAGCCAATGCATGGCTATATTCCTTTATTGGTCAAAACATTATTTTTGGAATGAAGTCTCTCAGGATATGTGGAGCACAGAGATTTGGTTATCCTCTATGATTAGGCAAGTCCCATAGTGTCCTCCTGTCTCTTACTCCAAGCAGTGGGATTTTTAAAACATGAATTTTGGAGATCCTAACTCAGCCTTTGTGCTTATGGAACAAACACTTTATGCAC
>CAJQZJ010033689.1:3088794-3116674 GCA_907164525.1 Lophiomys imhausi | reverse complement strand
ACACACACACACACACACACACACACACACACACACACACACACACACAGTCTACACTAGTTCATTCTGAATTTCTGTGTATAGGGAGTCTCTTCCAGGGAAGGCTGACTTCACCACCTGCAGTTCAATCTACATTCCACGACCAGCTGTCATAACTCAGCCAAGGACAGGTGTTGCCAGGACACTCTGTAGATCCGCTCACTGAGAAGTCACATTTCCTTGGGTGCAGTTAGGTGTTTCTCAAAATGCCTATCCAAAGATTACAGACATCATGAGGTCATTGAGGACTTTTGGATTTCAATTAGTCTTCAGGCTTTTATATGTGAAGTGAACCCACCAAGTTAGTCACTGATGTGGGACATGGAAGTCAGTGAGGAAGTGCTTGAACACAGAAAAGTGAAAAAACATAATCAGTTATCTAAGTCATATAGAGAGGCCAGTTTATTTCCTAGCTTCAAGGTGGCTGGTGATGCTGTTAGTGGTGTAGTCTAGGCAGATTAAAGCAGAGAAACCAGACAGATCTGATGTTATCTGAAAGCATACATGTTGTCTGCCAGGAACAAGTCAATTTCTTATAGATAATAGACTTATTTAAGTCTCGTTTTTAAGAGTGAGAAATCCAACATCTATAGTAATTAAACAACTTGCCCAATAGCAAGAAAAAGATATCTTTAGATGGCATGAATGTCTATGTGTACTAATTTCCGAAGGTCTTTTATTCTTAGTATCTCTATTCATATTCAACTGAAAAATTAAAGAAAATTATAATAAAAACCATTAGCTCCACAGTGTTTGAAAATGGTAATAGTTTTGCCTATGAATGTTTGCTTCCATGAACAAAGAGTGGTTTTGTTTTGTTTTGTTGTTGTTGTTTTTTCTCTGTATTTTTAGCCTTTCTCCTTTCATTGTGCTAAATATCTCAGGAGACTGATTCTGGTGACTCAAGTTACAAGTTAAGGGGGTTTGAATGTGATCTTGCCTATGTAAAATAGATAATGGCTTACATGAATTATGCTATTGAATGAGTAATAGTTAATGCTAAGTAATAAAGAACCTTTTGTAACTTTTTTCTGTCAGTTACCAGTTGATCTGATAATAAAAACTGAGTTTAGAACTCCATATGAACACATTCAAATATTGTATACAAATGTTTGAAGATAATATGTTAATTTTAAATATGATATTCAAAAGAAGATATAAAGGTACAGAAGATAATAAATACATTATTTTGAATTTAAATTTATATGTAACATTTCAATTTAAAGGAGAAACAAAATATTGAAACAATAATAAAATAATAAACATTTTGTACCTTTTTCCACTTGAAGATAGTGAGAATTGGCTTATGGTTTCGATTTATCATTACAGTTTATTAAATTTTTTAAAGTTATAATTAGTACCAAAAATGTTTAAACTCAAATATTTTAGAAGAGTTTTTCTGATCCTAGGTTATATTTTCTTTTCACATAAAGAAATATGTTGTTATTTTCTGAGCTGATTTTTTTATTATTATTTGTTTATGGAGTAGTGTACTCAGACAGCCTTTAAGCTGATGTAATGAAATACTCAAATGAAAATGAATGATTTATGAGGGTTTTTATTCAGAATTATATATACGCTTGTGTACTAATATTTGTCTTCATTTACAGTGTACTCATTTATTTATATTTATAAATTTCACTTTGAAACAATTTGTTTTAAAATATACAACTGATTTTGTTAGCTTTCAAACAACAATATTACTTTTAAGAGGAAATTTGGAAAATCTCCTACCAATGGTTTAGAGAACTGTCAGAATAAACTTTATGCATCTATAACAAATTACCTAAGGCTGGGTAATGTATAAAGAACAGAATTTTATTTCTTCAATCCTAGAGTGTGAACATTTGCCATGAAAGGCTTTTGTTGTTGTTGATATGTCTCATCAAACAAAGTGCTAGGGTAAGAAGGAACACACAGAACAGGACTTAGTTGTTTTGTTGTTTGTTTTTTTTACAAAATATAAAATTCAATATCCAGTCAAAGTAATTATATCATGTTACCCCAATTTGTATTCCTTTTAATTAATTAATTAATTTAGTTTTTATTTCTTCAAGTTACATCTCAATCACAATCCCCTCTCTACTCCCCCCTCTGGTCCCACCCTCCCACCTTCCTCCTCCTCACACCACCCATTCGCTCCCTTTTTTTAAAGTTTAAGGTATATCTTTTCTTCCCCAATAGCTCCCCCTTTCAATCCAACAAATGGTCTTTTCACTTATAACAACAAATACAATACAAAACAACAAAAATAATTAGGCCACAATTATGAAAATTATAAGGCTTAGCATACATTCTCAATGTCCAATCAATACGTATTTGGCAACTGACTTTAACATTCTATTATCCAACCATCTCCATGAGTTTGAAGTTCTATATTCAACTCAGATTCCATCCTAACTTGTATCACAATTCTAAAAGCATCTTTTAGATCCAGAAAACCCTCTTAATTCCTAAACAACTCAAAATTTAACTATGAGGCTAAAAGTATCTAGTCTTCAACCACATCAGAAATCTGAGAAGGAGAAATATATCTAATTATACAGGAAGTGCAGGGCCAGCAGCTTCCAAAACTAAGAAATGACAGACAACTGCCTGCCTGGACAGTCCCCTATTATTCTCCATATATTAGAGCATGAATCTTCAGCCTTTTGGCCCCGTTTCTCTGACAGACATTAATTGTAAATCAGGAATTATGGTTTTTTTATAATAAATGATATTGGTTTAGCATCAGAGGAACTCTCCTTGCCTAATCACTTGTGGGAGTTATGATTTTAATAATTTTGTTGGCAATAATATTTCAATATGAATCTTAGAAGTGTCTAGAATTCAAGTATAAATTGTTATGTTGCTATGTGTTCACTAGTAAGGTAAGGATAGTAGCAATGATACCCACATGGCAGAGTGAACAGTGATATGGATAAACTATGCAAACAGTTGCTAGAGCAATGGTAGCTTGCATGTCTAGAAGAGCTGTTCAGATGCAACTGACACTTTAAACTCTAAATACAGTCATATCCTGGATTATGTAGATGACCATCATGTTGGGGTAAAAGATCAGTGAGACCTCGTACAGGAGAGACCAACCCAAGTTCAATGTATGAGGGAGGCTTGTCACCCATTGCTGGCTCTGAAGCTGTAGAATGAAAACAGGTCAACAAATTAAATAGTCGCTAAACTTTGAGGATTTCTTAGTAGTGGCTACCTTGAAAACAGAGAATTCATTCCTACCAACAGGAACTTAGCCTTGCTAAAAATAGAATAAGCAAGAAAATATTCTCCTGTAGAGCTTCCAGATAGAAATGTAGCCTGCTGATGGTTTGCAAGATGATAAGATAATAAATTTGTCTGTGTTAAGCTGCTAACTGTGTGTTAATTTGGTGATGGAGCTGATAAAAGCAAACCCAATATTTGGAGCATATGCTAACTGCTTATAAAAATACATTCTTGTTGCAGTGTATGATTCAACTCAACAAACCTTTGCTAAAGGTTCATGAGGCACTGAGAAATGCCCTAGTCATATAAAGAAAGGTAAAATATCATCTCTGGTGCCCGCATATTTTTGGCAATAAAAGTACCATTTGAACAAACAAATTAAGGCCATTGTGTCAAGTATGTTGTTAGAAGTTATTGATTGAAACAGTAAAAACCTGAAGGAGGAAGCCAAATGTCTGTCTACAGCTGTGGGTTAGCTTGCTATGTAATTCTCTTTGAAATGGAACATATAATATCTTTAACAAAGTGTAATATGCTGCCCTTTATCTCTATCTACAGTGAATAAAAACATTATTGTATATGAAATTGCCAGTGAGATGGCCCAGTAAGGGTACTACGGTAAAATCTGAGGACTGAGGCTCTTCGCCTGAGAATTGCATGGTGAGAGAGGAGGACAGACTCCCACGGTCAGTCTCTGATTTGTACATTCATGCCATACCACATATCCACTTGTACCCTCCACATATACATGCACATAAATAAATAACAAATAGATGCAATGAAAAAATTAATTCATTTTGAAATAATTCTGTGAGACTTGTATAATGTCACATACTTAGGTGCATAAGATAGTTTTATTGCTTATACTTTTAAAATTGTGAAGAATTTGCATTCTTGATTTAACAGTTATTAAAAGTTGATCTTGAACCAAGGGAGTCTTATGATATCATTGAGAATTGTTTAAAGTTATTGTCTATTAGAGAATAGGTATGTGTTAAGCACTTGCATGCTGATTTTTTGTTTCTGAGCTGGTCAATTTTATGTGTTGTTTGCTGAGGTATGTTGTAATCTTATCTGGACTCCATATTGGATCAAATGTCTTTCTAGATTTTTCAGTAAGAATCCTTTTCAGATGTGATTTATAAGTACATAGACTGAGAAAAGAAGACTCCTTATCTTCATAGTATCTAAAAGGTTGTAGTCTACTTGTAAATACTTATAGGACTACCAATTTTTGTCATGACAGTAACACTAACATATATTATCATGAATAACAAGTTCTTAGATAAAATTTTTTATTTGCTCTGTAAAATGTTAGATGACTACTTTGCATATCCAGAATAGAAAACTATTTAAGAGGATTGCAATATTGCATTGCTATTAAGAGTGGTGGTCGGTCAATTCCTTTTTATGTTTGTAGAAGTGAACTGTAGAGGAGGGATGCTACTACCACTTACTTGATTGGTTACAGATTGCTTTTAGAGGAAAAAAAAAAAAGCCTAAAGTGGCTTCTAATGAGAAATAGTCACTGATCATGCACTTCTTAGATCTGACATTTTTTATAGATCCAGAATTCTTTGTTTGCAGATACAGCCAAGTCCCCTTAAAGAAATGTGCATCATAACCAGGACATTTTACTGTGTAGTCTACTTCCAGGATTTGCTACTGGAGCTTTTTAGTGCAGTTCCTTGTGCAGTGAGGAAGAGGAAATGGTCCATTTTCATACTATTAGGAACTAGATAACTAGTGACTTTTACTTCAAGAGACCAAACTCACCACTGCTGCCCAATAGTCAAAAGAAATTAAGTATATCAGGTCAACAGTGGTCTTTTTAGCTCATTTAATTTCACAGAATTTCATAGTGGACTCACCGGGTCTATCATTTTCTTATTTAATTTTAGAGTACACAATGTGATTAGATATACTTAACAAATGAGAGAAACTCCACATTGGTTCGCTGGTTGTGCAGTGCCATAAGCCCTATTGCAAGAAAGATCAAATGGAGGCCAACAGAATGCTTCTATTAAAAAAACAGTGAATGAGAAGCAATATTTCATCTGGAAGGACTGTAAGCACTTGAAGGATGCAAAGCTGGTGATTCCCATCACATCCCCATTCAACTTGCCTATTCAGCTAATGCAGAAAACAGATGTAGTTTGGAGAAGGACAGCGGATTATCAGAAGCTTAAACCAGGTAGTGACTTCAACGGCAGCTGCTATACCAGCTGTGGTTTTACTGCTTGAGCAAATTAACACATCCCCTGGCACCTGGTATGTAGCTATTGATCTGGTAAATACTTTCTCTCTATTCCTGTCAATAAAGACTACCAGGGCAATTTGCTTTTAGAAGGTCACTAATACACCTCTCTTGTCCTACAGTGGGTTTATCTGAACTCCCTAGTGTTTTGCATAATTTAGTTTCATAGATGTGAATTGCTGTTCTCTTCCATGTGATGCCACAATGTCTACCACTTTGAACACTACATCAGTTACAATCAATGATCAAGAAATAGTAACTACCATAAACTTGGTAGTAAGACATCTATCCTAATGGGAGATAGGATAATAATGAATCTCACAAAAATCCTCTAATCATTTATCTCAGTGAAATGGCCAAGTTTATAAGAATATAAATCCTGTTGAGATATTCCTTGTGAGGTAAGGTATAAATTGTGACATCTTGGCCTCTTCTATATCCAAAAATGAAGCATGATGGCTTTGGGCTTTTGAGGAAAGATTTTGATATAACATTGTAGCTAAGCTATGGCTTAATAATTCAAGAAGTGGATTGTTTGACTAAGGTTGATATAATTCAAGGCTGTACAAAAGATACATATTCTGAGTAAAATTCTCTGACAGTTAGAAATATCGTTAGAGGGTGTGATTTGTAGACTTTGATAGGCTACCTTACGTTTATTGTCACACAGGCCACCAAAATTTCTGACAAAATTCCTCCACCCATGCAAATAGCTAGATAAATGGATAGTGTTCTTTTAGAAATAGCTCTTGACCTATTGATAGATCCATACAGGATTTTTCCATGTTTAATTTGACACTAGGAAGTACAAATAGCATGAGTTTTCTATCATGACCACTGCATTATCTGATGTGCAAAGCCATAAAATACGGCCTGAATGGTAGCATTCTATTTACTAATGAGAATATATGTGTTTAGATGTGAGATATCCTGAAGCCATGGTAAATGACAAGATGAAGTGACCCAACTTCATGTGATCCCTGCTTCTGTTGCCCACTACTTTCTGTTTCTCAGTCTACCTGTGGTGTCATAAGGCATTTTCTGTTAGTGGTTGACAAAGGAAAAAAAAAAAAGACTGGACTCTATTTATAGTTGCTTATATTTTATATGCATGTGCCTATTAAAAATGCATAACTGTATCATTTCAAACTTATCTGGGGCATCCTTCAAGGATGCTAGTGAAGGAAATACTCCCAGTGGGCATATCCTTGAAATAGTGACTCAGGCATTGCCAGCTGTGTGCTAATATACTAATTCATGAACTGTAGCCAATGATTTGGCTGAATGATTAAGAATTTGGAATGTGCATGATTGTAAATAAAAATCATGATAAGCAAATTTAGGGAATAAGCATTTAGCTAGACCTGTTTGGGGAACATATTTAAGAACTATGTGTCCTAAGTAAACATTCTCTAAGGAGAGAGGGTTTTTAATAATAGAACATATGGAATGATTCCAGAGTATACTAGTCAGCTTCTTTTTCTACTCATGGGAATCAAAAGGTGGCCATGGTGGCAGAGATGGAAATTTCATATGCAGTGTGACATAGTCTGTTCATTAAGGTGGACACAAATGGTCACTGCTAAATGGCAAGTGCACTTATAGAGCAGCTCCACACTGAGGTCATAGCTTGGCTCTATTTATTGTTCATCACCTAGAAACAGAGGAGTTGGCTGCATTGCCTCTTTTCCTCCATAAGTACTCTACTTTCACCTCAATAGACACTTTTGGCTTAATTTGTTCTCCCTGCACACAGTGTTTCTCTCAGGACTACCATGCATGCATTTACAGAATGTTTATTCATTGTCATGCTATTCTATGCTACATCCCTTCTGGTCTTGGAGTTTATCTAACAGAAAAAAGAAAGGAATACAGTGGTGAACCCAGGCCCTGGAACCCATTGCTTTTACCATACTTTCCTATTATTCCGAAGAAACTGGCTTTGTAGGAAGATAGACTTGTTGGGGAAGGTCTAATAACATTACTTCTGATAGACTGATTTCAATGCTGAGATCTGGTTACCACCCCTTCCTAGGCATTGTCTGATTGGTTGAATAAATGCTGAGGCCTGAGATTGGGCAAAGTCAGAGGTAGGCAGGACTAAGGTGCTCAGGATTCTGAAGCAGAGAGGTTCATGGTAGTAGAAGCCTCAAGTAGAAGTAGATGAAACCTCCAGGAGAAGAAACACAGCGCAGGAAGGAAGACACATGCCATGGGTTAGAGAAAAGAACCTCATTCCACATGACATGGAACATTGGCATAGCATGGTGAAAAACAGCCCAGGGAATATATATTATATGGGGCTTTATTCAGAAATAGAATTAAGAGATAACTTAGATGGGCCAAGATTGCTCAATTCATGCCAAGGCTTGTTAAAATCCATGTGGTGTCTGTGTGCTCATTTATAGTGACTGGTTAAGGATTAACAGCTACCAATCAATTAACAATAATATAAATACTATTAAGCAATTTAATTAATTATTTCTACATAGACTGGCCTTTAGAAGACTAAATTTTAATATCAAATAAGGGACTATGTCTTTGAGATTCAGGGTGGATCCCCATAGGAGCTAGTATCTTCTGGGATCCTTGAACAATATAAGGTACTGTGTCTTACAAAGAATATTTCACAGGCTCAGAAGTCAAGCTGTGGAAATAATGGTTTAATTTGCAGTCATCTTTTGTGAGCCAGTAACAAAGTATCTCATTCTGAAAAAATCTTAACTAATAATAAGTTAACTATGAAAAGTTCAGTTATTGATACATTCCACATTGATCATTGTCCAATTAAACTCAAACTTCTAGATGATCTTTAATGAGAATAGTGTATCCTTCATAATACAAGAGTTTAACATTAGTTCTACTTAGATTATTGTTATTAATTAATGTGTCCCTAACTTGAATTCTAAAAATTGTAAATAACCACAAGCCCAAGGGCATGCTACTTTTGTATGCTGTTGTATGCTCAGTGTCTGGCAGACATACAGTTTCACAGAAGGGCTTCAACAAATATTTGAAGACAGAATGGGTGTAAGGCTTGCAATGTCCTAATTTCAAATATATATATTCCTAGATGCTCCAAAGATTTAGCATAGTATATATTCAATAAAGGTTTTAAATAAAGAATAGTAAAAGAAAAAGGAAATAAATATTCTTATCCATTTATTCTATTTTTGTTCAGTATCAGCAAAATACATTTTGGAAACTATATTTTATGTGGTTTTACATGGAAGCTGTGTCTCCCAAACAGATACACACTTTTTAGGCTACCGAGATATGGGTTTCTGAGTTTATTATAAAGATAAATTATTATTTGAAGAGAATTATATAAAAGAAGGTCAAAAATTAATAACTTGGGCTCTCACTTCATCTTTGGTCTCTATGGAAATGTTTCAAAATGAATGTAAGTGAATGATTCTAATTTTTCATGTCTAGTGCTCCTCCTCATTTTTTTATTGTATAATTACATCATTTCCCCTTTGTTTTCCTTTCTCCAGACTTCACTTATACCCCTCCATTCTTTCACTGAAGTTCATGTTTTTTAAATTGTTGTTACATGCATACAAATATATTAATACATATATCAAAATATATCCAATACCAAATAGTCAGCCTTGAACATGGATGCACTCACGAGCAACATTGTACACACTGAGCAGGTATGTCAAGTGCTTTTTGATGGCTATCAACAGATGAAAGTGATTACTTTGAGGTCAGCTTCCAAAAATTAAAGAAACACTGTGCATTTTACACACATTAGATAAGACCAACATGAAACTCTGACTCCAAAACTGTTTAGTTGTTTTTGAACAAGAGAATTTAAAGTAGAGATTTTTAAGAAGAAAATGATCTCCCAGAACAGGAGTCCAGTGTGTGTCATTTGCAATGTTAAGGAGAAACAGTAACAACCAGAGTGATAGATTGAGTTTAGCACATGAAAAATGCCTTGGAGGAATAAAAGCTTTTGGGAGGTAAAGCCGTTCGTTGTTCAAAAAGTTCCCTCAATGTTGACTTCAGCTGGATCTGAATTAGAGCAAAGCCAGTTATTAATTGCATGAGTGGTTTACCGTGTTGTACTCACATGGGTGGTTTATTCAGCCTTGAATCTAGTTTCTATTGGTATCTGCTTTGGGATGCTTGTTTTCAAATAGAATAGAAAGTCAATGATTTGAGAGAATAGCATGACTTTTGGAGACTTGTCTTTTATCTTCATGTGCACAATATGCTTTTAGCACTTACATTTGTATTTCTACTTTTTTAAATCTTTTTTTAATTGAAAAAATTTATTTTGTGAATTTCACATCATGCACCCTGTTCCCTCCCATCTCCCACCTCTCCCCCAGACACACCTTCCACCCTTGCAATCTGTCACAGCACACACACACACAAAACCCAGCTCATTGTGGAAGCTGCAGTGTATCTTAGTATTTTCCACAACATTACCCTTTGTCCACACATTCTGCTTGCAAATGTTCATTATAATGACTCCTTGGTCTGGTATGAGACCCCTGTTTCTCATAGCCAAAAGTATATATAGGAATACAATCCAAAAGACATCATGATTTTGAAATCCTTAATTTCTAAGCATTTGGGTAATTTTATTGTGCATAACCTTTTATAGTTCAGGTCATTTTTATAGATACTAAATTCAAGAAAATTGAATATCTAAAGTGGAAAGTAGAACTTAGCTGATTTCCCCCTAGCACAGAAACATGAGCAGTGAGATGTCTCTCCTCATAAAATCTTTCATTAATATCTTAAAGTAAATGTTTTGGTTTATGGCACAAAACTTGATTTCCTTTTTTATTAAAAGTAAGGCTATATCTTCTAGTGATAAATTTTAGAATTTTGGATTAGATTAGTTTGGCTTAATAAAAATATAATTAAATAAAGTTCTCTTATGATAGTTTCTATAATGTCAAAAAGATCTTAAGTCTGCATCAGTGAGTGGAGAAAACTTTTCAAAGCTTCCTAGTTAAGCAATAATAAAGAAAAAATATTATTTTGCATTGATGTTCATGGAGTAGAATTCAGTATTGAAATACTATATTGCTGACCAAAATTAAAATAAAATTGGTAAAAATTTCAATTATATCTAAGTGGTTTTACTTATCTTGTCCTTTGTCTTTTATTGAGATAAATTTCTTACTAGTACATTATAAGCAAAAAGATATAAAAACTCCCTTTCTCAGCCTCCAAAGACCATTAACCAGCATTGAGTTAATGATACGTAGAAGCATATTTTAGAATGGTAATCAGAAGAGGGCTTCTATGAGAAATAAACAAAATAAAAATGGACCAACCTGAGAACAAATGTCATTTTTTAAAAAGAAAATGACTTTAATTTTCTATGTATGGGTGTTGGCCTGTATGCAAGTACACCTGCTGTGGGGATTTGGCAGGGTAGACCACAAAGAGGACACGAGCTGCAGGAGGTTTTGAGTTGCCATGTGGGTTCTGTTCTGCAAATGTACCAAGAGCTCTTCACCATACAAGTGCTTTTAGCAATCTCTCCAAACCCCACATGTGACTTCCATGATTTTTTCCCAAATGTTCTCATTTGAAAGCTTACATCATATTCTTTCATAATTTCCTGACAATGGGTATAGGCTTACAGACCATGCAATATTTTAATAAGGAGAGGACCCTTGCCTTTGGGAAGTTAAATGTGGTCTCCTAACAGGTGCAGGTGAAGGGAGGAAACAAACAACATTAGGGCCCCTCAGAATGCCAGGAATACAGAACTGTTGAGGTAAGTGAAGTCTCCAACTGTCTTTTCATTCTTTGTCCAAAAGACATTTGCATTTACCTAATCAACTGCTGTCTCTCAGAGTACCTTGTTTCCTCATAACTAAAGCTCCTTTCCTCTGCCTGGAATTCACTTGAAAAAGGTACTCTACCAAAGATGTGACTGCTGCCCCAACATGTGAGCTAAGAATTAACTGCTTCCCCTCCCCCCCAGGAGTGTTAGGCTACTATTTTAAAAAAGCAAGCTGGATGCTAACACAACATTGGCACCATGGGATAGCCTGGGATGACTACCAGATCAGTACCAGGCAAGCACCAGATGGGCTCCCAGGACAGGAAACAAACCAGCAACTAGAAGAACTCTGCCTGGCCCTGGATGTGGGGGTTGTGGGTGAGCAACACTCACCCATGCACTTGGTAGAGCAGGGCCTGCACCTTGCCTGGGTAGCACACTACAGCTGGTCCTGGATATAGGGGTTGTGGGTGAGACAGCCATGAGGGAGTGAGTGTGGGAGAGCCATCCCTGCCTTCTGTCTGCTATGTGGTGGCATTGGCTAGGTAGAGATGCCCTCCCTTCCCTTTTGCCCTCACCACCATTGGCCAACAGAAGTTCTGGCCCAGAAGGCGTCACAAGAGCAGGAGAGCTTTTCCTGCCCCTTACAAGCTGTAGCACTCAGGAGAGCAGGCCCTACACCTTTCCATAGTAGAACTGGCCATGCTAATGGAGGTTTCAGGTCCAGAACCAGGGTTCTGAGTTGGAACACCCCACCATCTACCCCATATATGAACTGCTGTAGTGCAAGAAGAGGTCAGTTCCACAACCCATGACTGTAGGATCTCCATGACACAGAACAGTTACGGCATATTTGAGAGGAGTTCCAGTGAGGTTCATGTACTGACAGGGTAGTGGAAATCGGAGGTCTTGAACCAGACCAAGGTGTCATTGTAATGAACATTTGCAAGCAGAGTGTGTGGAAAAAGGGGAATACTGTGGGACATACTGAGATACACTGCAGCTTCCACCTGAGTTGTTATTTTTTATGCTATGACAGATTGCAAGGGTGGAGGGTGGGTCTGGTGGGAGGTGAGAGATGGGAGGGAACAGGGTACATGATGTGAAATTCACAAAATAAATTATTTTTCAAAAAAAGAAGAATTCACTATTATTCCTGGTCATCTATATCATTCCACGATCAAGCTCCTATGCATGCTGAGACCAGAAATCATTTCAATTTCCCTATGATGCAATCCATTCTGAAAAGTATGTGGCCTTTAGGAACAAATCCACTGATGGAAGAATACAGAGATTTTATCTGAAAATTTGCTGACCTTCAGATATTCTAGAAATCTTATGGGATTTACAAATGATTTAGTGACTTAAGATACAAATTATTTATTTTCATAAAGCTTTAATCCTTTTCACAATTTTTGTATCATTTTAAACAGTATTAAGTTATATGCATACATATAAACTACTAATCTGGGAGGCTTATTTCCATTTTGTTTTTGTACTGTAACAGAACTATATTGTATTTGGATCGATTGTAGTTTTAGAAGTCTGATGAAGATTATTATATTTATTCCAATTTAAGCATTTTTCCTCCTTTCCCAATAATTGTGCTTCAGAGGCCTCAAGCTGTATTCTCAAAACTTAAGAGCCTTGACAAAACCAACTAATGTGTACTAATAAATAAATTATATGTTGAAATAACCCTTTACCAAAGTTACACAAAAGACTGTAGTGATATTCTACCTTTGTGGTTACTTGGCCAAAAATCTGTACATCTCCTTTGCAGAAAAAGAACAGTAATTTAGATTTTTTTTTTGAAGGGGGGTGAATGACATTCTATTTAGTCGTTTATTATGACTTAAGTTACCTTGAAGATAAAGGACATAGAAACCTGATTCAAACTTCAGAAGAATGACTTTTAAAATGTTTCATGAGAAGAATGTGTGAAACATCAGTTGGGAATGAAGCAAATGTATATGTCACTTGCAGTTATAGATAACAGCAGGAGTCTTCAGAAAAATGTTCAGTGCAGTAAATTTCTCCAGGTTGCTGAATTTTCCTTCTCCTTTCCTTCATGTACTTGAAAGTTCCTTTCCTCATGTCTTCAGAAAACAACCCTGACCATAAGTGTGCATTTGTGGTTCTGGAGCTCTAATAGGCTAAGCTTGCTGGTTTGGCTAGCTATATTGTGTTCCTATGTTGCAGCTATATTGTGTTACTTTATTACAGCATCCATTGGAAACTAATGCAAAGGATGAGACCAGAAAAAAAAGACACACAATAGTACAAGAATGAATATACCAGCAATTGATAAAGTTAATCTGACAGTGCAAAATATTCCAGCAGGTTGTTTATTGTAGAAAAATACACCAGAGTTTCCCAAATCTCCAATTTCATTATCTGTTGTATCTAATTTAGGAAAGTTGATGTGTTAGTCTGGCAGGGCTGCTGACTTACCAGAAGCTGCTATAACAGAGTTCCACAGTCAGATGAGCAATAAATAACAAATATTTATTTCTAAATTTCTGAGTGTGGCTGTCTGAAATCAATGTTCTAAAATGTTCATGCTCTGATGAGACCCTCCCACCCTCCTGTGTATCACTGAGTGTTCCTCATATCCTCAAGGCATGAAAATTCTTTTATATAGTGCTAAGTCCACTTTTGAGGGCTGTAAACTCAAGGTCCAATCATATCCCCAATGCCATAGCTCCTGTCGTCATTGTGTTGAACTCAAATTTTAATATGGGGAAGGTGGGATATAAGCACTCAAACAAAGAATTACCAGAGCAAAATAGCATAACCACGTGGCTTAGGGAATACAAATTAACTTCTTCAACATCTAGAGGACAGAAATCCCAGTTCACAGGTGACAGTTGCAGTTATTTTTGGAAAGTGTCACTGCTTGTGTTCAGATAACTTACCAAACTTTAGCCAGGTATCATCTCTCTGTTGCATCCTAACATTCTCTTCTTAAAGAGATAGACACATTGTACAGAGAGGAAACACTCTACACAATAAACTGAAATATAAGCAATCTTAACTAACTCCTTAAAAATGTCAAAATAATCTGGGATTCTGACTTACATATCTCAGTACAGGAGTTTTCGCAGACAAAACTTAGTTCCTCGTAATTAGGTTTTATTATCCAATGGTCTTGTATTAATACTAAGATCATTTATTAGCATTACAATAAATTATTATTGGGTTGATACGAAGATGAAGATAGATACACCACAAAACACACATCTATATAATTTTCTCAGGTATGCTTTTTATCTTATATTCCTGTAAGGAATATAGCTAATTAAACTATTTAAACAGTATTTATATTATTGTTAATTGGTTCGGCAGTTGTTAATCTTTAAGCAGCCATTACAAAAGAGTACACAGAGACCACATGGATTTCTAACAAGCCTTGGCCTGAGTTGTGCATTCCTGGCCCATCTAAGCTAGCTCTCAATTCTATTACCCAAATATAAATCCATATATACATACATCCCCTTGGACTGCCATTCTCCACGATATGCTGATGTTCCTGGCCATGTGGAATGAGGTTCCTTTTTCTAACCCATGGTGTGTGCCTCCTTCCTGCTGCTCCTGGCTGGAATGTCTTTATCCTTTGTCTAAAGCACAGGCTTCCTGTCTAATCACAGGAAGTCCCACTTTTCTCTGTCTTTGCCCAATCTCAGGCCTCGGCATTTTATTTAACCAATCAGATTCAATGTAAGTAACAGACAGCAAATAGGAACAATTAATTAATATTTAGAATGCTTAGCACTACCTCAACAATTCCCTCCTTTTTTCTAATAAAAGGTGAAAATTTTAAACTCATATAGTAAAAACAATAAGAACAAATATGAAATGATCAAGAAAACCATATATAAAAGTTATACACATAATGTTTAGCCTATTTGTATCAGGCAATCTTGAAGGAGAAAAAAAATCATCTTATCTATCTTGCTGTGTCTAAATTACTGAACCAAAATAATTTCTATCATATCCTATATTTATAAACCTAAAGATTTTATTTAGACTTGAAAATATCCTTTTAAATCCTAAACAACTCAAGTTCAATTGAAATTTTATAAATGTTATGCCTTCAACCCCATCAAAGACATAAGAAGGGATAAAGTTATTATTTGAGTGAGTAGGAAGCATAGGAGAGCAGCTTCCAAAAAGAAATATGACAGTTTGTTGCCCAGACAGTCCCAAATGTCTTGCAATATCATTGGAGCATCATCTTCAGCCTAGTGGCCAAGCATTTTTCACAGACTAAATTGTGCAGCAGGAAATAAGGATTTTCCCATTCTGTCTCTGCAGAATCAGGACATCGACTTACCTGTATTTAAGCTCTGGTTCATCTTTGGACTGTATATAGTCTGCTGAGAGAGCAGGGGCATTTTTGCCCAATAGGAATTATCTCCTGATGGGAGATTTCCTTTTGAGGAATCATCTCCTGATGGGAGATTTTTTTTGATGCTCATTATCTTCTTCCAAGTCAAATGGGAGCTGTCAGGAGTTGACTGTCTTAAGTCAAACAATTATTAAAATAATAAAAATATCTTTAAATGCCATTTTCTGTATGCCTCTGAGGGTTTTGAAGACATCTATTTTATTTATAAATCTATCTATAATCTATCTATCTTTGAACAAGCAAACTCTATATTTTTATCCATTTATTATCTGTTTAACCTAGTATTTGACATGACCAGGAGCTTGACTGGCCAGTCAATTTGTATTATCCAGACTCCTAAATATATTGCAATAGCAACTCATAAAAGGATCGGAAGTAAAACCTATACTTTTAAATGATTTGTACAGGCACAATGCCTTATACAAAATTTGAAATATACATATCATGTATCAAAATATAAAATTCTATTCTAATGAATCAAACTTAATCTTATTTTTGTATCAATATACAAAATTCTATACCAATGTATCAAAAGATAACCTTATTTAAAGAATAACAATAATTTTAAGTTTCAGAGCAGATTCAATAATCTATCCTTATATCTTATCATTTCTATATTATATACATATGTTCCCCCTCTTTTTCTTTTCAAGTCTTTTCCCACTATATAAGAGAGAAAGAAGGATAGAGAAAAGAAAAAGAGATCTCCAAGTCTAACTTCCTATAGCTTGCTTAACAAGAACATATAACAATTTGTAACCATTACCCCTAAACAACATGTAACATCCACCCCACTTTTTGGGAATGGGAAATCACTCTCTTAAAACTTCTTCCTGCTGAATTGGCTTGCAGAAAACCTGTTTAGGGGCCCAAATAAAATGAAGAAAAATGGTTAAGCAAGTAAATTGTAACTTCTGTTGTCCAGTCTCTATGTGCTCAACAATTTGCATGTCCCAAGCAGTTTGTAGTCTGGACTTTGAGTAGGAAAGTTCAGGGCTTTATTGATGTCTTGTCTGGAACAGTCTATGAGGCTGGATCATCTGAGTTACTTGTCTTGTCTTCTTTGGACTCTGGTCCAGTTGTTCTGAAAATATATAATTTCTCACAAGTAACATAAGTTCTGCAATTACCAAAATGCCTTGGATGTGCAGGATGCACAAATCAGTTAAGGAATATTTTCTGTTCTTTGAACAGCAGAAAGACATTTGTAAATCTCCATTCATGCCATATAAAAACATGGCATGTAATAGTATTACATGTATATGCTATATATAATCTATTTTAAATTGAAAATACAGTATAAGACTGTATGGAGTTTAAGTATTCTCCTGTACAGTTGACATAAATTTATTAATTGATTAAAACAGGTTTATTCTGTGTTGCTCTGGCTTTTTGTAGATTAGGTTGGCCTCAAATTCAAAAGGAACCAATCCGTCTCTGTCTTTGTCTCCCATGTTTTGGGATCAAAGGTATGCATTGGTATGCATTTATATATTTCTTCTATTTCCTTTTCTCCTTTCTTTGGAGATTTAATTTCTATGTGGATATATCTATCCTTATCGAGACAGGGTTTCTATTTGTAGCTTGGGCTGTCTTGATTTGCTCTGTAGAGCTCTGTAGATTTAGATTGGTCTCAAACACTCAAGGAACCTGTTCTGTCCTTGTCTCCCAAGTTTTGAGATCAATGGTATGAATTTGAATAATTGAATTACCCTTATTAAACAATAGCATTAATTAAACCATTTTGTATTAGTTTGAGTTCCAATTTTCCCATGGAAGCTCCATTCTTAAGGAGATTGGTGTAAAATAGCATGATGTGCTATTTTATGTTAGCTTTTCTTAACTGCTGGCTGTGGGAGGCATGCTGTTCACATGTTCTCCCCTCGCCTAACTCTGGTCCTTACATTGGTTAACAGAAGATTAACAGAATATATCTCTTTCTCTCTCTCCTTTTTTTTTTTTTTCGGAGACAGGATTTCTCTGTGTATCCTTGTCCTAGACTCACTTTGCACACCAGGCTAGCCTTGAACTCACAGAGATTAGCCTGCTTCTGTCTCCAAAATTCTGGGATTAAAGGTGTGCACCTTCATGCCCAGAGATTAACATATCTCCTTCAGGAAAAATGTTTCTTGAAACCAGGTCTCCAGTGGAAGCCCCACACCTAAGAAGAATGGCTTGTAACTCCTTTCTTTTTACACAAATTTAAGATTATGTGTATTTATTCATTAGATCCGTAAGGACATTATTAAACTTAACATAAAGGATTTGAGAACAACTTTGAACTGTAGTGACAATTCAAAATCTGCCCAAAATCTTAAAAAATATCTTACGTTTTAGCAATGCCAAACCAGAAAAATATCCTTTCTACCTCCCGATATAGGAAAATCAAAGACATCTAAACAAAAATCAAACAAAGAAACAACATTCCAAAAGCCTTGGCATGTCTAACCATGCCATCCCATGCTGCAATTAAAGTTTTGTTCATTATTCCTTGAAATCTAGTTGCAACTGTATTTCACTGGTGGATCCTTCCCAGAAAGCCCTGAGAAGCACCTCATAGCCAGGGAGCTCTTAGCTCCAGCTGCCATCAATGTTGTCTTATTTATCAAGAAAGGCCTCCCTCTTTCCTTCATTATCATTGTTGGCAATTTAGCATTCCATCTGTAAATTCTTTCCTTTAAGACTATCCTAGTCTGAACTTTCTCAAAAAAGATACACAAAACCAAAATTGTCAGGGTGAAAATCATTTGCATGCTAAGAGGAACAAACTCAATTGGAATCCAAATGTATTGAGGCATTATGAATTCTTCCATTTTTAAATTTTTAATTCTGTTCTGAACCTCTGTTTAGAAGGCTGCCAGGTTTTGTTTTGTTTTGTTTTGTTTTGTTTTTTTTAGTACGTAAGGACAGCTAAGGCCTTAGCTCTCCACCTTTGCTGCAAGGCAACAGCTTTTGTTAAAGTAGCCGCACTTTGAAAGCATTTCACATGCCTCCCACAGTTCAGTTCCCTGCTCTTTGGCTAGGAAACCAGCTTTCACCTGGGCCTTCTCACACTGAAAGCATGGATTCTTATTGCCCCACATTGGGTGCCATATATAAAAAATATATAAGCTAATTAAACTATTTAAACAGTATTTATATTATTGTTATTTGGTTCGGCAGTTGTTAATCTTTAAGCAGCCATTACAAAAGAGTACACAGAGACCACATGGATTTCTAACAAGCCTTGGCCTGAGTTGTGCATTCCTGGCCCATCTAAGCTAGCTCTCAATTCTATTACCCAAATATGAATCCATATATACATACATCCCCTTGGACTGCCATTCTCCACGATATGCCGATGTTCCTGGCCATGTGGAATGAGGTTCCTTTTTCTAACCCATGGTGTGTGCCTCCTTCCTGCTGCTCCTGGCTGGAATGTCTTTATCCTTTGTCTAAAGCACAGGCTTCCTGTTCTAATCACAGGAAGTCCCACCTTTCTCTGTCTTTGCCCAATCTCAGGCCTAGGCATTTTATTTAACCAATCAGATTCAATGTAAGTAACAGACAGCAAACAGGAACAATTAATTAATATTTAGAATGCTTAACGCTACCCCAACATATTCCTTTCTGAAAAGCTTTGATAAAAATATCATGCAATGGAATTACACTGCATGTTGGCTATTCCGTCAAGCTAATCAATATTATTGCATACTGCAAGAGTTATGAACCCAGAGGAAAGCCTACACAAAGGAAATCCAACCTTTACAGGCAAAAACTGGGAAGTGGAAAAAATTCCTCTGTTCCAGTAACATCCTGCTGATGTGAACTGGAGCAAATAGGAATTCTCAGAGCTGTTGGTTCAGAGGCATCCCTGACTGATAATCCATTGGATTCCCAGAGTCACTCCCCAGATATGCTTGTCTCAGGCTGAATAGGGAATCAAGCAAGGATGTGACAATAACATTCTTCATTGTCCAAGTGTCATGAAGTTTCCTAATGTTCAAAGGAAGGTGTGAAGTTTGCTTAATGGGGGACGCTGACTGTGGCAGGTGCACAACTGCAGAAACTTCCCTTTACTCGCAAACAACAGTGGCCATTATATATGACTCAAACAGTACCTTCTTGCAGTGCATCTGCAGGTACCATCTCTACATTCTGAAAATGGAGAAATAGAAAATGATCCCAGCCTACAGGTTTTACTTGATGCACTCTTGGCTCTCACCTGGCCAGTCTTCTTGCTCACCCTTTGGAAGACTACAGTGGTAGCAGTTAGTGCCAAATATGGGAGACAGAGAAGGAAAAAGGAGAAAGGAGAGGGAAAAAGAGGAGAGGAAGGACACACACAAACACACACACACACACAGAGAATAAAAGGTACTTGAAATTAGTTTTTCACCCTGGTAATTGATACAGTTGTGAAATTATACTATTCCATAAGAATTTAAATTTATCAGTAAAACTTTTGCTTACTTTTTCATTTAAGTAGAGATAATTGAAGTAGCCACAATGCTTGGGTAATTTATTTCTGGTGAACACTTTGACAAAGCTCATAAACCAAAACCAACATTAAAATTAAATACTGAGTTGAATTTTGTGTAGTTTACTCAAATTGTGATTTTTGGACATACTATTACAAAAATTTGTACATGCTGATGTGTGTGACTCGAGCTCCTTTTTATTGAAGCACAGTATTTATGCAAATTTATTACAATTCCTTTGTTTCACTCCCTCTCAATGCTTTCTAGGTTTGTTTCTAGGGTTGTAAAGTTAGAAGTGGGTGAATATTTTATATATTACTCTGGCTGAGGACATCACAGCTGAGTCACTAGGTTCCTTGATATTTTCTTTGAAAGTAAATGAGAAATCTGAAAGTGCTTTAATCATTTGAAGACCCATCAGTAATGATAAAAGTTGAAAACTTTGGAATATTAATTTTCAATTATTTCCATAATGCTATGTCCTATCATAATGACTCTTGTCATTGTTGGAAACATAAAATAGATAGCTACAAATCACTTAAACCATCAGACATACTATGGAGATTATCTTATATCATATATATATTATATACACATATATATATATGTACATGTATATTGACATCAGTAAGGAAAAAATTAGCTATATGTTGCCATTTAAAAACCAAAGTTCTTGTTCTTTTAAGGATTCTATAGGATTCTTGTTTTTGTACATTTAGGGATTCTATTTGCTAATTAATAGAGATAGGTGTTTAGAAAAAGATTGTTAAGGAAGATACCACGATTTTATGAAGAAAACGTTGACATTTATGATGGGAAGATACAGTTTCTAGGGATGATAAATAGTTGCCACCACTAGGAATTATTTATGTACATGTATCATATAAGTCTGAACAGCAGAGTTATAGAAGAGAGAAGTGTAAAGATAAGATAATTAAATGGTCTTATAAATGCTAAAATGTTGCTGAGGGTATTCTTTAAAATGAAACTGAGCAAGGGCCTGAGAATTATTTGAGGATAAAACTGAATAAGATTGACTTAAGAATGTCCTAGGGACATCATGAGACCTTAGGCTAATGTTGAGGAAACCTCATATTTTTAACAAATGCAAAATATCAATTAATATGCTATGCTCATTAGTATTTATCTTGTGAAAGCTTTATAAATATATACCATAATAGTGTATAATTGTATACTTCTTAGAGATATATAGTAACTCACTTTTACAAATAACTTCTTCCTTTTCCTTATTAATAGAACTCTATTTTGATCTATTTTTATTTCTATAGTAAAATGAAAACTCAGTCATTCAAGAAAAATAATTAGTTAATTATGTACATAAAACAAATGGAAAACTAAAATAAACGTAAATATACAGATCTTCATTAGTTTACTCATCCTTCTTTCTCAGCTGTTAACCAGCTATTCTTTGCACTATATGTTGTCATATCCTTACTGTGTGAGTATCAGTTTGTAGCATTAAGCAAATACACAAAGCCCTGACTTCATAAATTTAAATGGCAAAGGCAGTTAAAGAACATAGATGAAGCTTGCATATCTCCTATGAAAATAAATACTAAAGAGAGACTATGTAAGGATAGGTTGGGAAGTGTTGGTTGGGTAGGAGTGCAGTTAATAAAAACCCCCTCTGAGAAATTATTACTGAAATGGAGACATCTGAGTAAATGATCAGGAGGACAAACAGAGTTCAAATACTGAGAAAAACTTTGGAAAAGAGAACAAGGTAACACACATGAAGAGAATGAACATGAAATCTTCAGGTAAATTGGCTGCCACATGAAGTGCTGCCTCTGTTAAGCACTGAATATGTGCTTAGTCACAAAAGAAAGGTTCAAGCTTGTCAGTGGATTTTCTGCATCTTGGGAGCCTTCTCCTTGGAAGTATATAGTTTTCTGTTCTTTTGACATACTACACTGACCACAGGGATTTAATTGAATAGTCTTTCTACAAGGAGAGAGGAGCAGAGCAGCTCATCCTTCTACACACCTATAACATTTACAGCATCTTTGTCTACACCTCTGTTGTAGTTTTCTTCAACTGGTATCCAGTGCTCAAAGTACAGCCTGAGTATATTGACTTCCTCCAACCCCACATTTCAGTTCAATCCACTATCACTTTTCTTTAATATAGAGCAGTTTCAGGAAATTCTTCACAGAGCGGCCAGAGTGATCATTTTAGAAAGTAAATTAGTTTGTTTCTCATCAGAAAATGACTGAGGATAGAATCATTTGTAAAAGTCTCATTTTTAGAAGCAAAGTGTAATACATAAGAAAGAAACAGGGAAGACAGACAAGCAAAGATGGAATATGGTCATTAGATGAAGTTTATGTCAGAGTCGGTGTGTGACTTGTGGAAACTTCACCGTCTAAACATGTATGATATCGTTTCCTTGAAGTTATTTCATCAGTGTGATGAGGGAACAGGTCTAGCACTGCCTTGAGGATGCCAGAGGAGTTCATTCTTAGCACTTTTGCCTACTTGTGTGAAGATAAACCAGTCTTCCAAAGCTTCATAAGAAGTTCCAGACAAACACACACCCACCCCCCCCCCCACACACACACACATACACACACACACACACACACACACACACACACACACACACACACCCCAGCAGTTCAAAGTCAACTGAATAATATCTGAGTATGGACGTCTCAGCTACTCTTCAGTATGTGCAGGAATACATGATTACATGTATGATGGAGAAGAATGAGGCATCTAAGCAACTGTTTTTCTTCTTCAAATACAGTGAAATGATTTATGGGTTTTGTCGGAAATAGGTGATGCTCCTGATCATAGTCATGGGGTTGTTGGTCTGTGGTTAGCCTAAACTGAACTAGGTTTTCTACACCATGTCCTTAGATAGAACATGCCTCTCATTCACAGCTTCAACACTGATGTGCTCTATCATGTGAGCAGCTCTCATCTGCCCCAATGAATGACCACAGAACCATATGCACATTTCTTTCTTTAAACAATAAAATAAAATTTAGTGTTTTGTTTATTGTTGTTGTGTCAGGTATATATGTGAGTGCTAGACTGTGTGTTATTTTCCACTTCTGTACAAGAACATGGAAGATATTTGGAGGGATGGGTGGAGGGTTATGTCAGTATGTTCTTTATTGGTACAAACCTTCTTCTTCTGATACAGAATCTTTCATTGAACTTGGAAAGTTTTGTTTCTGCTGGAAGTGATGGACACTGAGTCCCAAGGATCCTCTTCTCTCTGACTTCCCAGTTCCCCAATGCTAAGATTTTAGACATGCATTATAGGACTCAGCCTTTTCCATGGGTGCACATAATCAAATCCATATTCTCACACTTGCATTTCGAACACTTTACTAATTGAGCCCAATACACAGCTTCCACCAACTTAGCTTTTCATTCTATTAAGACTTTTTTATGTATATAAATTTTTAATCGAGAGGAGCGAAGATGGCGGCGACCTACACTAACGCATTCTGAACGCGGGGAAAAAAGAACCATAAAAAACACAGAGTTACTGGGCACTGTGCAAAAACCGGAGGGGCTAGACCCCCCCCCCCGAACACTCACAGCTCCCAAGGGACTGTTAAAAGTCCCAGGGCAAGGCTCTCCCCATCTCTCACAGACACGGAGGCCACTAAACCGGGGATTCGGGAACTCCCATTTGGTGAGGCGCCTGGTAAGATCGTTCCCAACTTACAGCAGGCAGAATCAGGGTCCACTTGGCCATAGATTGCTGTCCTATTGGGCTCCCCACACATCAGGTTGAACTTATACCCACTTAGAAAAGGTTGCGAGATAGTGGAAGCCTTAGCAAGGAACAAACAGGGGGCTCAGCGGGTGGTCCGCAGCCGCTAGTGAAGTGGAGGGCGGGAGGTTCCGAGAGAGCGCAGGAAGCGGGGAACACAAAAGCAGGCGGGAGCGGCCAAATCTCACATACTCACGAGAGCGCAGCTGGGGAGGGAGCACTGCTGGCAGGGCCAAATTCCCGCCAGTCCACGGCAGGTCATCTGGGGAGAGAGACAGGCGTGGGTGGGACCAGGGGTCCGTGCACCCACGGCGGAGCTGCTGGGACGAGAGGTGCACTCAGGCAGCCAGAGGATCCGGGGCTTGGGGTACCCATGGGACCCGTGGCGGCGCAGACAGGAAGGAAATCAGGCACAGGGTCCAGCCCTGTGGCGAGAAGACTAGAGAGAAACCAGAAATCGGGACCATAGCTGTATCCTGGAAAATCCAGACATATCAGGTGTGGAGCCAGACCCTGTCAGCCTCCGGGACGACAAACAAAGCCCACAGAATCTGTGCCTGGGCAAACAGGCCCATACCATCAGAACCATTACAGGCTGATAACTCAGAGTGCAACATAGAGAAGTCTGAATTGGGAGCAGTGAAACAATCCTGGTCCATTACTCACAACCTGGGAATAGGCTGCAACAGATCACAGTGCCTCTGGCCATTAAAATCACAATGACCTTGAAATCCCCCTGTAAGCAACGACAGATAGCCAAGTAACTCGTCCCCTGCACCAAATCATCCACTGTGGTTCCAAGCACAGAAAACAGACAGCTAAATGCATCCAATGGTGAAAGGTCAAAAAAAAAAATAGAAATCAAGGAATTATGACTCCAACAAAGCAGAACCACCCTAGCTCATCCAATTCGGATGACCACACACCAACAGAAACACATGAAAACATTGACAATTCTGCAGTATGGAAAGTGATAGAGTCCCTGCAAGAAGAACTTAAATCTATGAAGGAATTCAAAGAAACCACAATTCTACAAATCAAAACAAGGAACAACACCATTAAAGAGCTCCAAGCCAAGGTGACAGAGTTTGAACAGGAAAAGGAAAAAGCCATGAAAGATTTTCATACAAAAACAAGCAAGCTGGAGAAGGAAATGTACAAAACGAACAAAACCATATAAGACATGAAAATAGAAATAGAAACAATAAAGAAAACATAGTCAGAGTTAAAAGAGGAAGTGGAGAACCAAGGGAAGAGAACAGGAACTACGGATATGAGTATCAACAATAGGATGCAAGAGATGGAAGACAGGATCTCAGGCATGGAAGATTCAGTGGAAGAAATCAGTACATCATCCAAAGAAAATGAGAAGGCTAAAAAATCTCTCACCCACAACATCCAAGAAATCAAGGACTCATTGAAAAGACGGAACCTAAGAATTATAGGTATAGAGGAAAGAGAAGACTCCCGACTCCAAGGTCCAGGAAATATCTTCAACAAAATCATAGAGGAAAACTTCCCAAACCTGAAAAAAGAGATGCCAATAAAAATCCAAGAGGCATACAGAACACCAAACAGATTAGACCAGAAAAGAAACTCCTCTCGCCACATAATAATTGAAACCCCAAATGTACAGAACAAAGAAAGAATATTAAAAGCTGTAAGAGAAAAAGGTCAAGTCACATACAATGGCAGACCCATCAGAATTACACCTGACTTCTCCCCAGAAACGATAAAAGCTAGAAGGGCCTGGTCAGATATACTACAAGTCCTAAGAGATCATAGATGCCCAGCCAGACTACTTTACCCAGCAAAACTCTCTATCAACATAGATGGAGAAAACAAGATATTCCATGACAAAATTAAATTTAAACAATATCTACCCACAAACCCAGCCCTACAGAAAATACTAGAAGGAAAATCCCAACCCAGAGAAGAAAACTCCACCCAAGAAAACAAAGGGAATAGAAAACCCATCAGCAACTAAACCAAAAGAGGAACAGAACCACCGCCTATACCAAACTAATGGGAAATAACAACCCCAGGTCACTAATATCCATCAACATCAATGGACTCAACTCCCCAATAAAAAGACATAGGTTTACAGAGTGGATCCGCAAGCAAGACCCTTCCTTATGCTGTATACAAGAGACACATCTAACTACAAAAGATAGACACTGCCTCAGAGTAAAGGGCTGGGAAAAGGTTTTCCAAGCAAATGGACCCAGGAAGCAAGCTGGAGTAGCCATCCTAATATCAAACAAAACAGACTTCCAACTGAAGTTAATGAAGAAAGACAAAGAAGGGCACTATATACTCATTAAAGGGAATATTCATCAAGAGGAAATGTCAATACTGAACATCTATGCCCCAAATACAAAGGCACCTACTTTCCTAAAAGAAACACTTCTAAAACTTAAAGCGCACGTCGATCACAACACATTAGTAGTGGGAGACTTCAACACCCCACTCACAACAAAGGACAGATCATCAAGACAGAAGACAAACAGAGAAATATTGAGTCTAACAGAGATCATGAAACAAATGGACCTAACAGATATCTACAGAACGTTTCACCCAAACACAAAGGAATACACCTTTTTCTCAGCACCCCACGGAACCTTCTCCAAAATCGACCACATAATTGGTCACAAAGATAGTCTCAGTAGATACAAGAAAATTGAAATAACACCTTGTATCTTATCAGACCACCACGGAATAAAGCTGGTCTTCAACAGTAAAAGAATCAACAGAAAGCCTACACACACATGGAAATTGAACAGCTCCTTACTGGATGACCACTGGGTCAGGGAAGAAATAAGGAAGGAAATCAAAGACTTCTTAAAATCCAACGACAATGAAGACACAACATACCCAAACCTATGGGATACATTGAAAGCTGTGCTACGAGGAAAGTTCATAGCACTAAGTGCTTTCAAAAAGAAAATTGTGACAGCTCATATTAGTGAACTAACAGCTAAGCTGGGTGAATTGGAAAAAAAAGAAACAAACACTCCCAAGAAGAGCAGAAGACAGGAAATCATCAAACTTAGAGCTGAAATCAACAACTTAGAATCAAAAAGAACTATACAAAGAATCAATGAAACCAAGAGTTGGTTCTTTGAGAAAATCAACAAAATAGACAGACCCCTAGCCAAATTAACTAAAAGGCAAAGGGAAAGAACCCAAATCAACAAAATCGGAAATGAAAAGGGAGAAATAACAACAGACATTGAGGAGATCCAGAAAATATTCGGACATTACTTTAAAAATCTATATTCCACTAAATTTGAAAACCTAAGCGAAATGGACAATTTCCTTGATAAATTCCACCTACCAAAACTAAATCAAAATCAGATTAATAGCTTAAACAGCCCAATAACACCTAAGGAAATAGTAACAGTCATTAATAATCTCCCAACCAAAAAAAGCCCAGGGCCAGATGGCTTTAGCACGGAATTCTACCGGACCTTCAAAGAGGAATTAACACCATTACTTTTCAAACTCTTCCACCACATAGAAACAGAAAGGACACTGCCAAACTCATTCTATGAGGTCACTGTCATTCTGATTCCTAAACCACACAAAGACCCAACAAAGAAAGAGAACTTCAGACCAATCTCCCTCATGAACATAGATGCAAAAATACTTAATAAAATACTAGCAAACCGAATTCAAGAACACATCTAATGTATCATACACCATGATCAAGAAGGCTTCATCCCTGGAATGCAGGGATGGTTCAATATACGAAAGTCTATCAATGTAATTCACCACATAAACAAGATGAAAGAAAAAACCACATGATAATCTCGCTAGATGCAGAAAAAGCATTTGACAAAATCCAACACCCCTTCATGCTAAAAGTTCTGGAGAGAACGGGCATACAAGGACCATACCTAGAAATAATAAAGGCAATATACAGCAAGCCAGTAGCCAACATCAAATTAAATGGAGAGAAGCTTGAAGCATTTCCTCTAAA
>CAJQZJ010033689.1:3071045-3083794 GCA_907164525.1 Lophiomys imhausi | reverse complement strand
AATAGAAATGGCACATATCTAACAGTAATTGTGTTCTTTGCTACTTTTGAATTGCCATTAAGTGAGTGATTTTATAAAACTCATGCCATGATCACATAAAATAATCAATGCTTTCCAGGTAACAAAAGAGAAACATTTATTAAAATTATAATGTTCTGTCTTTGAATTAAAAATATATCTTTACATTTAGATGTTATTAATACCAGAACACAGGGACATTATGAGTAACTGTTTAATATCCATAGAGAAAACAAAGACAAAACATTTCTTAATCTTCCATAGCAACATCTAAAAGTGATGAATAAAATAAAAATAATTTCTGAATTTCAGAAATAAAAATGTCAAATAAACTAGAAACTCTTTTTAGTTTTACACATAAGCTATTTTCTCCATATTTAAATTTCTGAGGGTACTCGAGCCCTCCTACAGTATGTTATATAAAGATTCACTCAATCTGGAAATCAAATGATGCCAAATTTATTATGGCCCATTTTATATTGAAACATCATAATTAAATACTTCTAGTAATGTACATAGAAAGTTTTTCTTGATAAAATATTGCAGAAATTAGAAAGGGTATTTTTTTCATAAGGAGGAGATTTTTTAGAAAGAAATAAGAACAAAATGAAATTTGATATGAATCCATAAAAAGCCATAAATTTAAGTAAAAGTCTATACATAGAATCTTATTCCAAACCTACTTACTCCAAACTAGGTTCATAATCCTCAGGTGTTCAAATGCTCATCCTTTTCCCACAATGGAGAAGGAAAGCTGTATTGTAAACAGTGTTGAGGTACAGATAGCTGTCACTGCAATTTCTTCTGAAAAGTCTGAAGGAACATTGTAGCTGTTTTTATTCCAAAACTATCCCTCAGTACTTGATCATAGTATTATCTCCTTATGGTCCTTCTTTTTCATTTAAATCCACATAAAAACTTCGGTTAAGTCCTTCTTATAAACACCTAACACACACTATCTCCTCCTCCTTAAAGACATAAAGACACTGATAAGCTCTGCTCCTATGGACTTGTTGAGAATTCAATTATCAGCTCATTACTGCTTTTGAAAATTAGAAGCAGCTAGTAACACAGGTCACAAAAGCATCTCAGGGGATCAGGCATCTCCAGGGTGGTAATGTAAGGATTGCTGGCTTCCTCAGCATTCAACCTGAGCAATTATATGGAGACCTGTGAGAGAAAATGTCTGTGTGGAGCTGAATGCTTGAAACACGAATTAATTAATGTTTGTGTCCTATGCACACATGTGTATTTGTGCATATGGAGGACTGTGGTAAGAGTTTTGCTAAAAAAAACTATTACGAGAATATTTTTATTTATTCACAGGTGTGAGGCTGCTTCAGTTACTACTGCAGGTGTAAACTATTAACTGCCTTATGAGCTAGCAAGGATGTGACTTAGTCAGCTGAGCAAGTTTAACTGGGAGGACTTGAGAGAGGGATAAAAAGCCAGAGCCCCAAGGAGAAGGGGACACTACCAAGAAGAAAGAGAGCTCTGGGGAGGAGAAGGGGAGCTACAAAGAGGAAAGAGGTCGCTGCTTCCTCAAACTGTTCCTGGTTTGCTGGACTCCTGGATATTGTGACTGAGAATGATATTGCCCCCAAAGAACCTGATGACCTTAATCAGCAGGAAGTAGCAGAAAGAGACATATGTCCCTTCCCCCTCTAACCTTCTTTTTCTCCCACATAGTATTTGGGGGTTGGAAGGAACAAGGGTTTGAGGGAGGTAGAGATGTTAAGTACAGTAAAAATAAATTAGAGTGAATAGTAAAAAAGAATAATAAAAGCCACCTAGTTACAGAGGATTGAAGTCAATATTGAGTGTATTCATTTGTTGGTTCAAACCTGATTTTATGAATTAGGGTCTGTCATTGAACCTGTAAGTCACCAGTTCAGCTTGGCTCTGAGTGCCTTCGACATGCAAGAACTAGGAATATAGGTTAGCACAACCACTCCAGGTTGGTTTTTTTCTCTGATAGATAGTTAAACTAAGGTCCTCAAACTTGAATAGCAAGTATTTTCCTAACTGAGTCATTCACAAAGAGAATTCTGCTGGAGCCATGCATTTTAGAGCAGGGGATAACAGTATATATCTGGTAACTCTCTTTGTCTCACCACTTGGATACCATGGTCCAATGACCAGCATCCTCTTTGATGGACCTGTAATGCACAGGAATTAGGCAGGTTTAAAAATTAATTCGCTTGAAATGTATTCATTCATGACTAAGTGGAAAAAATATCACTGCAACAGACCATACTTTGCAATGGAGCAAGTATTCACTTCAAATGCATAAAGAAGGCAGTCCCCCACGGCCAGCAAACATGATTGCCATCTTTATAGTCATGTCAATCAAACATAGTAAACACTTGTGTTGATATTAACAGCAGGGAGAAGAGGAAAAAACAGTTACTCATTTTTCTTACAGTCTTTCACCAATAGTAGGAGAGCTATAACCTGAATATGCCCAGAAGAAAAATAAACTGCATTGTTTTCATACTATGAGTAGAATGAGGCACACAGACATGATACAATACAGTGATGTTCTTCCTGATTCTTCACAGGGCTTAGTGTTTTTATATCACAGTTCAAGCTGATACAACCTAAAATGAGGAATGCTAAAGTTCATACTGATAATTAACCAAATTTAATTAAAATATTTTGTTAAATGTTTTAATTTTTCTTTTAGTTAGGATACTAAATATCAAATTACCAATTCAATTACACAAAATAGTTATTTTATTTATATATTTCTGCAATTTATTAACTTCTTTAGTATACAAAACTAACTTTTTTTCCTTTATTTTTTATTTCTTCAAGTTACATCTCAATCGCAGTCCCTTCCCTATTCCCCCTCCAGTCCCACTCTCCCACCCTCAACCTCCCCATCATCTTCCCCTTTTTTTTTCTTTTAAGTTTAAGGTATATCTTATTTCCCCCTACAGTTTCCCTTTTAAGTCCAACAAATGGCTCTTTCTCTTATAATAATAAATACAATACAGTAAAACAGAGGTAATTAGGCCACAGTTATGAGGGTTATATGGCTTAACATACATTCCCAATGACCAGTCCATATGTATTTGGTACCTGACTTTAACATTTTACTATCTAACCATCTCCATGAGTTTAAAGTTCTATATCTGACTCGACATTCATATTAACTTGCAACACAATTTTAAAAGTATCGTCTTAGATCCATAACACTCTCTTGACTCCTAAACAACTCAAAATTTAATTATGAGACTCTAGCTATCTGTTCTTCAACCACCTCAGAGACCTGAGAGGGATAAATATATCTGATTTTATAGTAAGTACAGGGCCTGCAGCTTCCCAAACTAAGAAATGACATACCAGTGGTTGCCTGGACAGTTCCCATTTTCTCTCCATACATCGATCTTCAGTTATTGGGCCCCGTGTCTCTGACAGACATTGATTGTAGAGCAGGGGTTATGAAGGACTTAACTACCCTGTTTTGGCAGAGCTAGGCTGTCGACTTACCTGCTTCCAGGTTTTGTCCTTTTTGGACAGCATTCTGTCTACAGTTGGAGCAAGGGGCTTTTCCTACCAAGAGATAGGCTTGCGACTAATTCAATCATCTCCCACTGGAGATTCTTTGATGCTCATCTTCTACTTGGAGGAGAATAGGGGGTGCTGTCAGGAGTTGATATGTCTTGATATAAAAAAATCTAAAGTTATGAAAACATCTTTGAATGTCATATTCTGCAGATCTCTTGAGGTTTTTGAAGAGGCCCTATCTATCTCTTATATTAGGGTAAGCAGATGTTGCTTGTCTCTTGCCGGTTTATTTCTGATTAGCTTAGGAAGTAACTATAATAGGCTGTCATAGTACCTAGAATGACCGGCTTGCATAACCATTAGTTTGCATTTCTTAATTAACCTAAACAGTTTATGACAATTAGTAGTAATAGGCCGAAACATCACATTTCATTTTTTTTCTTTACCTCCTAACCCTTCCATCCCATTTCTCTGGGGAGGGGTGTCCTTATATAACAGTCTCTCATCTCAGTTGAGAGGTCGTATGAGGGCCAAGAGCCTCTTCATTCATTGAGGATCTACAAAGCAGTACCATCAGTGAAAAGTGTCTCGTTGCCCGGGAGAGAGAACTACAAAACAAACAAACCAATAAGCATACAATAGATAAAAAAGACTAAAAAATAGAAAAAATATAACCAACATATAAAAAATAAATAAAAATAAAAATTAAAAATAAGAAGTCTATGTCCAAGTTCCCTTTGGTGTGTTAGTTGTAGTATTGATATCTTCTACTATATAGCTAAAATCCTACTATAAGTGAATAGATGCCATATGTGTCCTTCTGAGTCTGGGTTAGTTCACTCAGGATGAGCTTTTCTAGTTCCATCCATTTGGCTGCAAATTGCATAATTTCATTGTTCCTGATAGCTGAATAATATTCCATTGTGTAGATGTACCACAGTTTTTTAACCCATTCTTCGGTTGAGGGACATCTGGGTTGTTTCCAGTTTCTAGCTATTACAAATAAGACTGCTATAAACATAGATGAGGAAACTTCCTTATGATTCCCTGAAGAGGCATTTGGGTGTATACCCAGAAGTGGTATGGCTGGGTCCTGAGGCAGAGCTATTCCAAGTTTTCTAAGATATCGCCAGACTGACCTCCATAGTGGTTGCACAAGCCTGCACTCCCACCAGCAATGGAGTAGGGTACCCCTTTCTCCACACCCTCGCCAGCATGTGCTGTCATTTGAGTTTTTGATCCTAGCCATTCTGGCAGGTGTGAGATGGAATCTCAGAGTTGTCTTGAGTTGCATTTCTCTGATGATTAAGGATGTTGAGCATTTCTTCAAGTGTCTCTCAGCCATTAGGGATTCCTCCTTTGTGAATTCTCTATTTAGCTCTGTCCCCCATTTTTTGATTGGATTATTTGATTTCTTGGCATTTGATTTCTTGAGTTCTTTTTTTTTAAATACTTTATTTTTTTTTCTTCAAGTTACATCTCAGTCACAAACCCCTCCCTATTCCCCCTTCCTATCCCGCCCTTCCACCCTCTTCCCCCCAGAAGTTTCCTCTTTCAGTCCAACATATGGTTCCTTCTCTTATAGCAGTAAGTATTATACAAAACAACAGATATAAATATGCCACATTTGTGAGAGTTAAATGGCCCAGTATACCTTCCCAATGTCCACTTTATACACATTTGGCCCCTGACTTTAACATTCTACTATCTAACCATCTCCATGAGTTTAAAGGTCTATATCTGACTCAACATTCATACTAACTTGCAACACACTTTTGAGAGTATCTTCTTAGATCTATAACACCCTCTTGATTCTTAAACAACTCAAAATTTAACTATGAGACTCTAACTGTCTATTCTTCAACCACCTCAGAAACCTGAGAGGGATAAATATATCTGCTTATATAGGAAGTGCAAGGCCTGCAGCTTCCAAAACTAAGAAAGGACATACCAATGACTGCCTGGACAGTTCCCATTTTCTCTCCATACATTCCTGCATCAGTCTTCAGCCTTTGGGTCCTGTTTCTCTGACAGACATTTGTTGTAGAGCCGGGATTATGAAGGATTTACCTACCCTGTCTTGGCAGAGTTAGGCTGTCGACTTCCCTGCTACCAAGTTTTGTCCTTTTTGGACAGCAGTCTGTCTGTAGTTGGTGCAAGGGGTTTTTTCATGCCAAGAGATAGGCTTGCCACTAATTCAACCATCTTATAATGGAGGTTCTTCGATGCTTATCTTCTACTTGGAGTAGAATAGGGGGTGCTGTCAGGCGCTGATATGTCTCGATATCAAAAAAAAAAGAAAATCTTAATTTAAGATAACATCTTTGAATGCCATATTCTGCAGATCTCTTGGGGTTTTTGAAGGTGCCCTATCCATCTCTTATATTTAGATAAGCAAATGTTGCTTGTCTCTTAGCAACTTGATAACTGGGTAGTTTAGAGAATATCTGTGATAGACTGTCATAGTAGCTAACTAGGAGTTTGTTTTACTTAACTATCCTAGACCGTTTTAGACGGTTGGTATCAAGAGGCCAGAGCTTCACATTTTATTTTTAAGTATCTCTAGGTATGATACCATTAGGAAGCATTACCTTTAATTTTGTATCAGTATACAAAGATCTATTCAATTGTGGTTAAATATACTATTAATTATGTATCAATATACAAAGGTCAATGCCTATGTAGCCCAATACAATCTTAATATTACATCCATATACAAGGGTCAATACCATTGTGGCCAACTATAATCTTAATTTTGTATCAATATACAAAGATCAATACCGATGTAATCCAATACAATCTTATTTTTGCACTGCAACCACCACGGCAATCCAATGTCGCTGGGAACGTTCAGCTCTACACAATGCCCCGGCATGAACCTCAGTGAAGCCTGCAAGATCAGCTTCTGCCTACAAACCCCTTAGGTCATCTAAACAGCTGAGAACAGAAGGACTGAACATAAAAGGAGTGTACTAACATTTTTAACCATTTTTTCCATTTGGGTTCGGGCCCCAAACAGGTCTACTACGACCCAAATCAGCAGGAAGTCACTTTAAGAGAGCGATGTCCCATGCCCAGAGGGTGGGGAAGGTGTTTCTCCGCCCTTCTTTTTGGTTATTTGAAGGATAACTGAAAACTCCGATATTTAGGGGAAAAGATTACAAGCTGATAAATAGTCCTGTTTAATGGGTTTTGGAGGTTAGCCCCAGGGACTTCCTACTTTTCCTTTTCTGTATCCTTCTTCCTCTCCTATGTAGGACTGCATAGGCTTGAGAAAAATGAGATATAGACATAGCACAGGAAGGTCCAAGAAGAAGGGGCAGATTATTGAATATGCCCTTACACCTTTGTATATTGATACAAAATTAGTAGTTTATTTGGCTAAAGTGGTATTGACCATTGTTTATTGTGCAAAAATTTCTTGAGTTCTTTGTAGATTTTGGATATTAGCCCTCTGTCAGATATGGGGTTGGTGAAGATTTTCTCCCAGTCTGTAGGATGCCATTTTGTTCGAATGACAGTGTCCTTTGCCTTACAGAAGCTTTTCAGTTTCATGAGGTCCCATTTATTGATTGTTAATCTCAAGGCCTGAGCTGTTGGTGTTCTGTTCAGGAAGTTGTCACCTGTGCCAATTAGTTCGAGGGTTTCTCCCACTTTTTCTTCTAGTAGATTTAGTGTGACTGGCCTTATGTTAAGGTCTTTGATCCACTTGGACTTAAGTTTAGATAGAAACAGACCAGTAGATCAATGGAATCGAATTGAAGATCCAGAAATAGACCCATACACTTATGGCCACCTAATTTTTGACAAAGAAGCCAAAACGGCACAATGGAAGAAGGACAGCATCTTCAACAAATGGTGCTGGTCTAACTGGATGTCCATTTGTAAAAGAATGAAGTTAGACCCATACTTATCACCTTGTACAAAACTAACTTTTAAATAAAATGAAGCCAAGTATTTTTAACAGAATGGTTATTTAAAACTGAAATTTTCATTTTATCTTGAAGAACACTTAGTCAAGTTAGTATATTTGTCAACCTTTGAAACTATCTCTGTCTTGTTATGTAATAATTTAAATATGTACTGACCTTTATAATCACTTTATTCTGTATTTATTGAGTATATATTTGATCAGAGCAACCAACAGGATGGCAAAAGGGTGTACACATTATAGTTCCAGTTTTGTCATGTAGTTTCTTATATGCAAATATTTCATACAGTTGAAGTAGACAAGTTCATGTAGTAATTATATAAGAACATATGATTTTCAACAAAGTTAGGGAATTCATTAGTTTCAGAGTATGGGTTTGTCTTTGTTAAGACTCTGAGATGAAACACCATGGGCAAAAGACAAATGGGGAGAAAAGAATCTGTTCAGCTCACACTTCCAGATTGCTGTTCATCACCAAAGGAAGTCAGGACAGCATGCAAAATGGGCAGGAACCTGGAGCCAAGATCTGATTCAGAGGCCATAGTGGCCATGCAGAGGGGCTACTTACTGAGTTGCTTTACCTGGCTTGCTCAGCCTGTTTTTTCCTAGAATCTATGACTACTGATGACACCACCCACAATGGGCTGGGCCCTTCCCCATTGATTTCTAATTGAGAAAATGCCTTAAAGCTGGATTCCATGGAGTCATTTTCTTCCTGATGACTCAAACATGTGTCAAGTTGACACACAAAACCAGTCAGTACAACAAATCTGTATTGGTCATGGTTATCTAGAGTCACAGAACTCTTTCTCTCTCTCTCTCTTGTAGAGAGCTGCGAAGTGCCGCGCCCTAAAGATGGCGCTGGTCTCCGCCTTCCACCAGCCCGACGGTGAGTGCTCTCTATGATAATAAGTTCATATTTGGCATAGACTGCTGATCTGGCTTGCTTCCACATACATGGACCTCTAAGATAGCACCACTTGGCTTTACTTGACTGGCTGTTCATTTAGTATTTAGCCTGTGGGTTGGGTCTGCCCGGGCATTGGGAATTCGGAAGACTGTTTTCAAGGGACCTGAATAAACTGCTGGAGAAGAGTTTTGTGAGTTGCGTCATTCCTTGCTGGACAAGGGGGGACGCGACAAAGTGGTGGCCCGTACGGGGATCCAGAAAAGACTCAGAACTCCTGCAGTCAGGGGCAACGCGTTGGTAAGTTCCTGGGATAAATCAGGACAATAAAGTTTCGCGGAGATTGCGAACAAAAGGTAAAGTTTCGCGGGAAGTTGCGAACTATAAGGTCTCCGGGAGGGAGCAATAAGGACCTCGGTAAAGAGGCAATAAGGTCTCCGGGAGGGAGCAATAAGGACCTCGGTAAAGAGGCAATAAGGTCTCCGGAGGGAGCAATAAGGACCTCGGTAAAGAGGCAATAAGGTCTCCGGGAGGGAGCAATAAAGTTACGTGATTCGGATGAGTAGAAGACACAACTGGCAGAGCAAGGTGAGGAAAGCAGAGAGTGCCTCACAGAAATGGAGCACTTGGTCAAATCTGGGAAAGATACTTTGGAAGAGGATAGCTCAGAGTCTAAAGAGGAACTTAAAAGGTTAACAAAGAAAATGGAGAAGTCATCTTTGAGGAAGAGTTCTGACTGCACCCGGATAGAGCCCTCAGGTCCGGGGCCGCCTGTGCTGGTGTGGGAGGAGCTGTTGCCATGGCGCCTGACACGTCAGCGGCAGTCGGAGTGGGTGGAGTCGTTGTTACAGCGTGTTCAGCCACGCTGGCGGCAGCTGGTGTAAACAAAGCCGTTGCCATGGCGCCTTCAACTCCTCCCCCATATCCAGAAGCCACTCAGACAGAGCAGCCAGTTCAGTCCCTGAAAGTAGGGAGATCTTTCTGCCCGGGGATGTGGACACAAGTAAGAACAGAATAGAACATTATCCCACTGCACTTGCTGCTTTAGCCTTGAATGGTATCCAACAATGCTTGCAGTCTTTTGGAGTTGCTCCTGCCAGTATAATAGTGCCTTATTCCAGTTATCAAATTAAGATTTTGTGTGGCACTCTAGACGACTGGGCAATATTGCAATGTAGCTTTGAAGGAGTGATTGATAACCACTATCCTAAACATCCATTGCTATTATTTTTTAAGGAGCACCCAGTGATATTCCCTAAGGTTACTTCAGCAGTACCACTTCAAGGGTCACCAAATGTGTTTACTGATGGCTCAAAGACAGGCTGTGGAGCCTATTTGATAGAAAGACAAGAGCCCGTGTTATGTCAATTTCAACCGGGCTCCCCCCAAATAGTAGAGTTAAAAATAGTAATTAAGGTGTTTAAAAAATGTCAATTTGCATTCAATTAGATTTCAGATTCAGTTTATGTGGTCAACACAGTGAAAGTATTAGAATTAGCAGGTCCTATTAAGAATAGTAGTACTGTATGTGCCTTATTACAAGAGTTACAAGTTTTAATCTGGCAGAGAAAAAGGTGTTTTTATATTCAACATATCAGAGCACATACAGGATTACCTGGACCATTAAGTGAAGGTAATAATAAAGTTGATCAATGGACCAGGATGACATGCATTTTTTGGAGCTCATGCCTGGATCAAGCCAGACAGTTTCACCAATTATTTCATGTAAATGCAAAAACTCTACAGCAGAAATTCCATTTGTCTAGGGCAGATGCTAGACAAGTAGTTTTGGACTGTCCTCAGTGTGTGATTCATCATCATCCTCCCAGTGTGGGAGTGAACCCTAGAGGGTTGATGCCACTCAAAATCTGGCAAATGGACATTACCCACATTTCAGAGTTTGGAACATTTAAATATATTCATGTATCTGTGGATACCTGCTCAGGTATCATACATGCTACACCTATAGGTGGAGAAAAGACTCGCAATGTCATAGGACATTGCTTAGAAGCCTGGGCTGCATGGGGAAAACCACAGCAGCTGAAAATGGACAATGGAACAGCCTATACAGCACAGTCCTTTGTCTCCTTCTGTATTCAGATGGAGGTACAGCTTAATCACGGATTACCATACAATCCTCAAGGACAAGGAATTGTGGAGCGTGCTCATCGCACCTTGAAAGAATGCTTGCAAAAACGAAAAGGGGGAATAGGCCAAGGCCGTACCCCCAAGGAGAGAATGTCTTTAGCCTTATTTACTTTAAATTTTTTCAATTTGGATGCTCAAGGCCGCTCAGCAGCGGACAGACATCAGGATTCCCATGGTTCACCTAAAAGCATGGTGAAGTGGAAGGATATTTTGACAGGCTCTTGGCGGGGGTCTGACCCCATGCTAACATGGGCGAGAGGGTCTGTTTGTGTTTTTCCTCAGGATCAACAAGATCCAGTGTGGGTGCCTGAACGCCTTGTGAGGAAGATTCGTCCTGAAGACCTTCCTAAGGATTCTGGTGATAGTAGCAGTGAGTATGTCAGGAGCGCAGAGCAGTTTGGGTTCAACAAGATTATTTTTCCTTTAGCCCCATGATTAGTAATATAGTGAATAAGTCTTGTACAGGAATGCTTGATATATCTACTAGGGATCCTCAGCAGACTGCCACCAATCCTTTTGATTTGTGGCTTTTGTGTGGAGTAAATGGAAGTTGCATGGACTTGGGACCTGTCATTATGCTTGGAGGAGGAATTTATCAAAGAGGTAATTTTTCCCTAGGGTCTGCTACCAGATTGGATTTCTCTAGCAGTAGTGGCTCTGGTACTTGGAATTCTTTGCTTCATTCTTACCGCAACAAGAACTTTTCAGCCTCGCCAGTATGTCTCTGGCCTCCTTTTCTGTGGATTGTAAGTAATGGGAGTGCATCCTTGGGTGAAGAAAAGTTAGTATGCACTCCGGGCACATGTTTTTATGCCCTATGCTGGAATGCCACAGCCTTTCCTGTGGCTGTGGTGACTAGAATGCCTCGATATGTACCAGTTCCTGTAGAGGCTCCTAACACCATGATGCTATTCAGGTTTAAAAGAGATTTTGGCATCACTGCAGCTATTGTTACTGCTATCACTGTTGCTGCTGTGGGAGCTACTGCCTCAGCTATTGCCTTGTCTAGTTCTATACAGACTGCCAATGCCCTGAATAACATCTCAGCCACTGTGGCACAGGCATTGGATACTCAGACCTCTATGAATTCTCATCTCAAAGGAGGTCTTATGATAGTTAATCAACGCATAGATTTAATACAAGAACAGATTGATTCTCTTTGGCAACTAGCACAATTGGGATGTGAGTGGAAATTGCAAGGTTTGTGTGTTACTTCCGTACAATATCAAAATTATACAAAAGCTGCTAATTTGTCTAGACAATTGTCAAAGTTCCTCTTACAGGATTGGTCGGCTGAATTTGAAAATTTGATGAGAGAGCTGAGAGCGACAATCGTACACATCAACTCCACTCAGGTGGATCTGAGCCTGGCTACTGGCTTGACTTCCTGGATACAGACGGCTATGGATCATCTTAAGGAGTGGGCGGGCGTAGGCTCTTTGGCAATACTAATGATACTAGCCTCTCTGGTTTGCCTATGGTGCATCTACAAAATGAGAACCACACAAAAGCGTAATGTAGCCATGATTATACAAGCCCTTGTCGCCATTGAGGCGGGCCAGTCCCCTCAGGCATGGCTTGCTGCCGTGAAGTAAATCTTCACTGAGCATAGTCCCTGCCCACTGAGGAATTCGTTCCACGGATGTTAGGGTCTGGCAAGTCAGTGACGGAGTTGACGGGTAAGTCTCGGCCACCTAAGACAGGGCAGTCCCGAGTGGGGAGGCTGACCCAGAGATGGGTAAGAGTTTGAGCACCGCCCTCCTACAGGCTCAGGCCCACCGTGAGATCCCCAGATAGAGGGATTACGAAGCCTTTCCAGGGACTTTTACCAATTTTAGAAAAAATAAAAAAGGAGGAACTGTAGAGAGCTGCGAAGTGCCACACCCTAAAGATGGCGCTGGTCTCCGCCTTCCACCAGCCCGACAGTGAGCGCTCTCTATGATAATAAGTTCATATTTGGCATAGATCGCTGACCTGGCTTGCTTCCCCATACATGGACCTCTAAGATAGCACCACTTGGCTTTACTTGACTGGCTGTTCATTTAGTATTTAGCCTGTGGGTTGGGTCTGCCCGGGCATTCGGAATTCGGAAGACTGTTTTCAAGAGACCTGAATAAACTGCTGGAGAAGAGTTTTGTGAGTTGTGTCATTCCTTGCTGGACAAGGGGGGACGTGACACTCTCTCATATATATATATATATATATATATATATATATATATATATATATATA
>CAJQZJ010033689.1:3047718-3071035 GCA_907164525.1 Lophiomys imhausi | reverse complement strand
TATATATATATATATATATATATATATATATATATATATATATATATGTGTGTGTGTGTGTGTGTGTGTTTGTGTGATATATATATATATATATATATATATGACATATAGATTGCATTTAACTAATCCAACAATGGCTAGCTGTGAATGGAAAGTCTGAGAATCTAGTAGTCCCACAAGGCTGGGTACCTCAGTTGATATTCTGTATATTCTGGAATCCCAAAGAAGTAGACTACAATGCTGGTGAAGGAATGGGTGTGCTAGCAAGCAAAAACTTTTTTTCTGCCATTGTCCTTATATAGCAGAAGGTATGGCCCAGATTAACATGTGTTTTCCTTCCTCAAGTTCTGGATTAAAGGCATGTAGTCTTCCTGCCCCAAATACAGATTACAGGTGTGCCTAGCAATTTCTGTATTGTAGTTCATTTCAGATATAGTCAAGTTGAAAACCAACAATAGCCATCACACGTGACGTCTTTAAAAACTTGAACATATGAAAAAACATAATGTTTTAAGTTGGAAATCTGATTCATTCATTCTTGCACTAGTCTTGATTTTTTTCTATATATTTGAAAAATCTATAATCATACACACACAAACTGTAAGTAGAATTTTTAACTAAAAGTGCAAAATAGTTGTAATTTTCTACATATTATCAAATTTCCCTCCACGGCAACTGTCATCGTACCTCCATGCTGGCCCTTATGTCATTGGATGTGTATGGAATTGGCTATTTTTTCATGCCCTCCTCTATAGGGTCTCATGTGTCACTACTAATCTTTTTGTTCAAGGCACTCGGCCAAGTGGCATAAGCAGAAAATCATGTAAGAAAAGCAAAAGAGAAATGCATATTCCAAGACTAATGTTTTAATATTTCAGCAAAAGTTTGAAATTTTCAGCATAGTAAGGAGGAGTAGTGGAGGCACAGAGCTTTGTCTCTGCAAATGTACCTCTCTCTGCCCATTTGTAGATCTTCTGGCTTCATGCGATCAGTTAGCATTCTCATTTTCAAAAATATATTATGAACTTTCTTAGGTAGGCAGAAGGCACTATCTGTAAGAATGTGTGATGCTATTCTTTACCACAGCATGAGTCAGTAGTAAACCTACTTTACATTCACTAGGAAATAAGGAATAATAATTGTTAAGTTTATGTAGTATTTGAAAATAGAGTTTATGTTCTAATATTCAAGTGAATAAATTACAAAATTTTAGTTAGGTACAAAACTAAAGATATGTGAAGACTGGCACATAGCTCAATAAAGTGGAAACCATTTCTTAAATATCTTAAATTTAATGTCTTAAAAGTATACATGTGGTGTAGAGCATATCTGTTGTGGAATATGTGTGGTGTTGTGATCATATGGAAAGAAGTACATGAGAAGTAAATTAATAAATTTTATAAATTTAATATACAAAAGCTATATAGTAATTGTGCAAACTGTGGGTGATCATAAGCCAATCTATAATAGATATTATTTTTATTATATGTGTGATGTCATCCTGAATACTTCTAAATTTCTTGATAAAACATATTTTGAGCTAGAATTTGCATATGGTAATTTTTAGGTTATTCTTTATAATCAAAATATTTTAATTTTTCACAATTACAGAAATAAATTCATATTATGCAAACATGTGCAATTCAATGTATGATATTAATATATTTTTGACAGTATATTTCTGTCCTGAGAAATAGGAAGAGTATATAAAAATAAGTTGAAATTAACTTTTCTTTTAAACATTGCAAGACTTTGAACTAACAATATTCAATTAAATTGTAGTCTCAATTAGCCAAGATTTAGTTGGCTTATTTTAAATATTAGGAGATGTCATGTAAAATGATGTGTGTGTATTTCTATGTATGTGTGTGCATGTTTCAAAGAAGTTTTTACCTTTCTTTCACAGCCTTCCTTATTGTCAGTCAAATTTGTATTACCTGTTACATCTATTTCTCTCTTTTTTGAAAATCTAATTTCAGCTGTGTGTAGTGGCATGTCTTTAATCTCAGCACCTGGAAGACAGAGGCAGATGTGTAACTGAACTTTTAAATTATTATTTACCACTTATTTATTTATTACTAAATTCACTTATAACAAACACCAACAATTTCTTAACTATTAATCCTATAAATTCCTACAACCCCTATAACCTATCCACTAAATCTATTGATAATTATTTTTCTAACCTTTTAGAATGATACAGTCTCTGGGGCAGGTCCTCAGTCGTCAGGAGCACAGTCTTTGTTGTAGATTCTTTAATGCACTTAGCAGTCCTTTTTCTGGATCTCTCAGATGCAGGTTCATCAGGGTAAGTTGGTTATTGCAGTCTCACCTTAAATAAGGCTTCATGCTTTCTTCTCTGTGGGAGACCCCAGCCGTCTGTAGGCCAACTTACTTCTTTTGAATCAGGAACTCAGCTGCTCTGCCTCAGTCCTTAAAGCCAGGCACAGTTTCCTTTAGGCCACTGCTTGGACAGATCAAACCCCTCTAGTCAAAAGCTGAGCCACAGGGTTTAGTCCTTGGCCTTTTGGTGTCTTGCTAAGGCTTTCTTTGCTCACCAGCTTCTTTCTGCTTCAGGGAAATCTGGCCATCAAATGATGGCCCCCACTTTTTTCAGCAGGACTCTTGGAGCTCTCTAGCATCAGGGGCCTCTTCTCCTTCTGGGCTCCATGCACTGTCCTTAGATAGAAGGAACTCTGTTTCAGCTTAATTTGGGCTCCGCCCACTTAGCAGCTGAAAACAATGTCAGGCCAGATACTTTGTTTCTTCAAGTCCATTAAGTCTTTCCTGTTTTCCAGACTTCAACCTTGTTTTTCAGTCTATTGAGTCTTTCCTGTTTTTCGTGACTTCAACCTTGTTTTTCAGTCTATTAAGTCTCCTGTTTGTTTCCTGTTTTTAGTCCACATGCTGATAATGCTCTTCATGCCCTGAATTAAGAGACAGTATCAGAAACCCCTATATATTTTCTAAATCTAATTTATCTAACCCCCTACAGAGATGGATCTCAGTGAGTTCAAGGCCAGCCTTGTCTATAGAGTGAGTTTTAGGACACAGCAAGGGCAGCACAAAGAAACCCTTCTCAAAAATCAAACCAAAACAAAACAAAACAAAAAAAGGCCCAGTTTCTTTTTTCTTTCTTTCTTATTTTTTAAATATTATTTGGAAATCTCCAATTATGTATCCAGATCACGTTCACCTTCCAGTCTCCGGTGTTCTCCCTGCCTCCCTTGTGACTCTCCCTCCTCCCTAAAAATAGTCTATTTTGTGTTGTCTCTACACTTGGTGGAATATGGTCAAACTCAAGGAAAGGTGAGCCTTTCTCCCTGCCAGAAGCAGTGGACTGTGGAGGGATTTGCAGGGCCAGCTCTCCTGAGCCTGTGTCCCCAACCTCATTGATTTAGATGGTCAGGAAGTAGTAGAACCAGCTCACCAATGGATATCAAGATGGATTCAGTCAGCAGGCCAGTCTTTCTGTGGTAACAGAGACCACAGGTATCAGCAGAGCTCTGGCGGTATCGGGATCACAGATCCATTCATGCCCCTGCAGGCATCATGAGTCTCAACAGGACCTCAGGAGGCCGTACAGGCCACTCACATCCAGATGGCCTGGAGGCAGCAAACCAAAGGCCATTAGGCAATTGCACAGACTGAGTATGTCCACATGGATCTTAAGCTTCGTCACGGCCTGCGGCAGAAGCATGGCCCACAGACACCAATATGGCCTCTGGTTGCATCTCAGATATTGCTGGTCCTCCAAGGAGGTCCAACTATGAAAGTGCTCATCTTGGGCCTCCGTTGTTGTCCAGACCCAGGGACATTCCAGGGCCAGGCGTCAGGTTTGGGGCCTTGGTGTGTGTCTGAATAAGCTCTAGGCTTTTTTTCTATTTTTCCTATCTCTCCATCTCCTATTTACTCATCATAGTGGTGCCTACCACCTGAACCCGTGAAGGCAGGCAGCCTCATATGCTTCTCACATTTATCTCTTTAAAACAATGTAACATTGAGAAATTACTTTCAATAAGACCTTCTCCAGAAATTGTGGGGTGTTAAATTATCAATTATCAGATAGATACAGTTATTGAATCATTCACTAAGGTAGTAAATGAACTAATACTTTTGAAAAGAAAATAATTTTGACAGTGCTTTAAGAGAGGATAATTCACTTATAATGTACTAATTTAAAGGTGCAATTTACCAGAACAAATCTGGTTAACCAGGGTGTTACTAAAATAACATTAAATTTCATTATGTCTAAATTCATTTCTCCATGAAACAAGCCTTTAGAAATTTCAGTGCCTACATTTCACAAAATGAAAGCCAGAGTTTTGAGCTGTTTTTAATGAAGTAACAGTGAGTGATATCAGCCATTGTATAGCTAAAATATTTTCTTATACAATGCAGAAAGATATTCAGGGACAGGAAAAGACCTGTCAGAATTAGAATTATGGGGTGTGAGAGGCTTTTAGACAATTTTCTGTTGAGTTTCAAATTTGGAGAGGTTTTTTGTTTGTTTGTTTTTAAGTCAGTCAGCTCATTTTGAATTTTGCCCATAAGAACTATTTCAGGTTGATATATTTTGTTTACATAAAAGACAAATTTCTATGTTTTTCACATCTTTGAAATTTTGATACTTTTTTATTAGGGAAAATTCTGTTAACCACCAACTCAGTTTTTATCATCTTCAGAAACCTCACTGTTGGTGTCACAACTGTGTTAATGTAGTAGATATACACTAAGACTATTACTTAACACTGCTAATTTTACATCAAGCAATCATGACTAATTCTCTGATAAAAATATGACATTTCTATTACACTTCCCTTACTTTTCCACTTTCATGAGAGCAAATGGAGTGTTAGGAATATAACAAAGCCACATTCCAGAATGTTAGTACTGCAAGAGCAAGCTCTCCATTTCTTCCCTCCTGGGTAACTGGAGTTAGATTTGTCTTCACCTCCCTCACTATTTACTTAATGCCTCCAATTCACTAAGAACTGTGCATTCTGTTGCTCATCATCTTAACATTGTGAGAAGTGAACAGTTAACATATACTTTTGCTGTTGCTATTGAAGACAGCCTACAGTGAGCTAATGTTAAAAGTGGTCCATTAATGAATTCTCATATGCATTCCCAACTTAAGTAAAGAATATCAAGAAAAAAAGAAACCTTGAGCATTGATATTTTGTGACTGAGAATGTTCTTATGTTAGGATACTCGTGGTAGCATAGGGGCGTTGCTAGGTTCAACTCCTCACATGACAAAAGCAAAGACTCCAAATGGCTACACAAAATTTACTAATGATGTACAGAAGCTACAATTTCTTGGTAAACAGTTTGTTCTGGGATGCAAAGAGCATCACATTACTAAACACTTATACCTGGACAGTATTGTTAGGAGAAATTACAGCTGATTTGATGTAGAAAGGCTGCAGAACCATAAGTTCAGAAGATAATGTTATTCAGGATATATTTTTTCTAAAGTCAATTTAACACATTCTCAACTCTTCACTTAAATGTATTTTCATGGTATTAGTATGATAGTTTGCTTTCTTTGTAGGTTCAAAGATGTAAGTTATTTAAATATCTTCATATTTTACTTTATGTTTTAAGTTTTTATGTTCTATTGTAAAGTGACAAGTTATAGTTTTGTATGTTTATGTGACACAGTTATATTGTGATTTATGAATAAAGTGTGGAATAATTAAGTTGAGCTAATTAGCAGATCCATCAGCAAAAATACTTATTTTCCTGTGGTGAGAACATTTGGAATTTACTCTCAGTAATTTTAAGATGTGCAATTTGTAGTTAGTTCCTGTACCCCTCACACGGAGCACTATACCTGAAATAGAGACAAGGCTTACGGTGTTATTGAAGCTGTGTGCCCTTTGGCTGTCATTCCATGGCCCCTGTATCTTCTGAAACCACCATTGAGCTATTTTATTATAGATTCCATCTATTAGTAAGAACTTTTGGTTTTCAACTATGTGGTTGGCTTTTGTCTCTAGGGTGAGTAGTGTCAATATTTAGTTTGATGAAACCTGGAATCCTCTGGGAAGAAAGTTTCAATGAGTGGTTATCTAGAATAACAAGGCCTGTGGGCCATGTTTATGAGTGATCTTTTTTGGTTATGTTAATTAAAGTGGGAAAGTCTTCCTACTGTGGGTAGTACTATTCCCTAGGCAAGGAATCCTGGAAATCTTAAGAGCTGAGAACTTGAGATGAGCACCCACTGGAATCAGGAATACATTGATTCACCCATCTGTGCTCTGAGGTTAGGGTGTAAGATGACTAGCAGCTTCGAGGTCCTGTTGACTTGATTTTCACACAGTAAAGGATGTAACCTGGAATTTTGACTTAAGTAAAACCTTTATTTCTTAAGTTACTTTTGTCAGGGTATTTTATCACAAGAGGAACAGAACCAAGGCAGCCATTTAGCATAATATACTCCAGATACATCAATGGTATCACAAACACCAATTTTTCTTATGACTGATGAATATTCTATCATGTGCTGTAGTCTAACACGTTTTTTATCTATTCATGTATTGAAGAAGTGTAGGTTGGGTGTCAGAACACAGATTTAACAGGGATGTACATGCCTGTGGCAGACTGATTTCAAATCTTTGGGATAATCTACATGTAAACTCACTTAATTATTTAGTACTGCATTTTTAAAATGTTTATTACTTCAAGTTACATCTCCATCAGAGTCCCTTCTCTCCATCCCTCCTGGTCTCTTCTCCCATCTTCTTCACCCTTTCCCATCTATCCTATTCCTCCAGAGTGGATTGCCCCTACATATCAGCCTCCCTCTATGCTGCTATATATATTTTTTAACAGCTTTCTTCAGGAAGATTCTTTATCTGCCATCTTTTTAACAATAACCTTCTAGACAGGTGTGAGATGGCATAACATTGTGGGTTTTAACTTTCACTCTCTAATAATCAATGATTTCTTAACATTATTCTTGTTTATATGCCCACTTCCATGTTTTCCTTAGAGAAATATCTACTGAGGTCCCCTCTCCACCTGTGAATTGAATTAGTATGTTTCTTTTTACAATGTTGTTTGGGATTCCATATTTTAGATCTTAAGTTTTACAAATGATAGATGGACGCAAACGACTTTTCCTGATTCCTGAATTGTCTCTTTATTGTGCTGTTTCCTTTGCTACATAGAGAGTGTTAGCTTACTTGGAACAGTTTTGAAACATGTTGTTCCACTTGCTAGTATTTTTTGCCAACTTCACAGAAAAGGGAGACATCTGTAAAGATGGAATGTCAATTGAGGAATTGCCTGCATCTGACAGATATGTCTGTAGGAAATCCTGTCACACATTTTTCTTCATTAATGATTGAGGTAGGAAAACCCAGCCCACCAGTGACACCACTCCTGGACAGTTAATCCTGGCCTGTATATGGACAGTTAATGCTGGCCTGTATATGGAAGCAGGCTGGGTGAGTCATGAGAGCAAGCCATTAAGCCTCACTCCTCCATGGTCTCTGCTCTAGTTCCCGCCACCAGGTCCTGTCCCTGAGTTTCTGCCATGAATTCCCCTCATGACTGACTGAACTCATAAGTAGAATCAAGTCCTTTCCTCCTCCAGTTGCTCTTGGTTATGATGTTTGTTACAACAAAAGAAACTAACCTAGGAGATTCTATGTCTGCATTTGAGGCTGCACCATTGTAGTCAAATATAAAGTAAAACGCATTGCTTAGACCAGTGTCTTCTCTCCTGTACACTATATTTCATCCTCAAAGGTCATCTACATTCATGTTTTGTGTTGATGTCATTAATCTAGGTTTAAAAAAATATGATCTAAGAGACCAAGTTTATTCTTCTGCACAGACATATATACAGTTTTCCCAATGTGCCTTATTGAAGTCATTATCCTTCATATTTATGTATATCTCTATTATTATTTATAACCAGCTGTCTGTTTATGGATTCATCACTGTCTTCTCCAGCATATTCCTCAGGCAAATGAGACTGCTTTTAATGCTGGGACCACAGTGCTTCAATTACTAGTACTTGAAACTATAATTTTAAATAAGGTGGTACTATGTTCATAATTTCCTTTCTTATTTGTATGGTTGCTGCTTGTTATTCATAGTCAATTGTAAAATAACCTTTTTTGTTTCTATAAAAAAGATATTGGAGCCAGGCTTGGTTATGCATGCCTTTAATCCCAGCACTCGGGAGGAAGAGGTGGGTGGATTTCTGTGAGTTTGAGGCCAGTCTGGTCTACAAAGTGAGTCCAGGACAGCCAGAACAATTACACCGAGAAAACTTGTCTTGGGGAAAAACTGAAAAAAAAAGATGCTGTTGGGGTTTTGAGAGGCATTTCATTGGACATGGAAGCATGTCATGATACACTATTTCAATATTATCAGATCTAATCTGTTAGAGAAGGCTAATTTTAGAGTTACTTGTACCTTCATTTTCTGTAATTTTTCATAATTGTCAATACACACATATAGTATTACCCTGTTGACAGTTATTGCTGCATTTTCTGTTCATTTTGTAAATGTAATTTCATGGTGTGTATTCTTTCCTCATGGTGACAGTTTCATATAGATATATGATGTACTTTTACTGTAATATTACATCATCTTTCTCATTATAACCTATCCTTCCCATTGGTGGAACTGTTCCTTCTCCCAAACAGTCTTGCCTCCACCACTGTGTCACTCAGATGTTGGGATGTTTGTGACTTTAGGCATCTCAATCTTGTTTTATTAAAACAAAATCTAAATCCCTGTCATTAAATTTTACCAGTGAAGACTCGGGAGCCAGATGCTGGAATGAAAACCTGCTACTTCAGAGAGGCAGAAAAAGCACTCAGCTTACTTTCCTACTCCACAAATGTCCCAGATGGATAAAACCTTCCTACTCAGCTCATTTACCAAAAGGAAAAAGCTTCGTAGCTCACCCAGGTGAGTTTCTTATTCAGCTAAAAGCCAGGAGGAAGAAGTCCAGAAGAACCTAGAGGAAGAAGCCTAGAAGGAGAAAATTCCAAAGAGAAAAAGCCAAAAGAAGAAAACTTGAAGGAAGAAAAACCTCAAAGGAAGAAACCTTTCCAACTCTTTTTCCTCCAGCTCAAGGTCTCTCCTTTCTGTTTAACCCTGTGAGCTGGTTTCTGGCTCTGCCTCTTAACTGAGGGCTAACTTTATTTAATCCTGTGTACAGAAAGCTCTTGGACTAAAGGTGTGGGCTATGGCTGTTTATAAGATCCACTTGTTTATAATAAACAAAAAGTTCTTGGATTAAAAGTATGTACTAGGGCAGACCCATATCACAGGTACTTGTTTAATGAAACAGAAAGCTCTAGGATTAAAGGCTGAACCATGCCATAATAGAAACATATTTTTTCAATTCATAATCTCAGGGTTCAAAATGTGGTTAAATATTGTGCAACACTATATAAAACCTAGACTGACAAATAAGAGAAAGTGTGATATTTATCTTTCTGAGCTTGAATAACTTTACTTACTAAGATGCTTTCCTGTTCCCTTATAAATGTTTACAAATGGACTTGAGTTCTTATAGGTAGTTCATTGTTGACATACAGAAGTCTCACAGAATATTAACTATTAATTTTTGTGTTCTATATGCTCATTAGTTCTAGAAGATGTGATATACCTTTTGGATTTTTCTATATAATATACATGATATCAGCTGGCAGAAATTTCCTATTTGGTTATATATTGTTTATTTATTTCCTGCATGATCTGATGCCAAATCTAATATTGATTGATTAGAAATAACAGAGAACAGTTTGACTTTGGAAAAACTTCACTTCTACCTACTGAGTGTTACAATAGCTACGAAGTAGTCAACATATACACTATTGCACTGGGGTATGTTTATTCTATGGGTAATTGACTGAATTATTGTGTCATGAAATGATGAATTGTATCAGTACCTTTTCTGCATCTAAGGAGAAAACCTTGGATATTGTCATGCTGTCATTGTGGTGGTACACATTGGACTATTTATATGTATTCAACTAGCTAGACCTCAAGAAGAAATGCACCCCACTTGATCAAGGTGTACAGTCATTTTCATATACTGTTTATTCAGGTTTCCAATATTTTCTGGGGGAGGTTTTATAACTATGTCCATGAAAAATCTTCATCATTGATTTATTTGTCTTGTGATATCCTGTCGGACTTTGATATTCGTATAGTGCTGGCCTCTTAAAATCAGTGTGGATATGTTACATTTTGTTTAGTTTTTATTTGGGGAAGATTGCCAAAGGTGCTTTAGAAGTCACATGTGAAGCCCTTGCATCTGAGGGCTTTCTTTGGTTGACAAATCTTGCTGTTGCTTAAATATAGGGTTCAGTTTTTGCGGGTTTTTTTTTTTTTTGCATTTCACACTTGATGACTGTAACATGTTCAGGCACCTGCACATTTCTTACACATTGTGGGGCCATTCATTAATTGACAATAATCTCTCTTGATGTGATGTTTCTGTGATAGCATAGAGAATGTTTTTACTTGTGTTTCTGATTTTATCCTATAGTCTACCTGTTTTCTTCATTTGGCTAAAAGTCTTAAATTATCTTTCAAAAATATAAGTTTATTTCATTTATTTCTTGACTATTCTTAGATTTCAACAATTTATTTATTTAGGGTTTATTTCAATCACTTCTGCTCTGATCTTGTTATTCAGTTTCTTTTATAAGCATTGCACTGTTTGTTCTTCTATTTGCTTGAGGTACAAGGTTGAATTGCTGGTTTGAGAGATTTTGTTCTTTCTGGATTCAGGCATTTGTTACTGTGTAATTTCTTCTTGTGCTGTTTTGTTTGTGCCGGAGAAGTTTATGTTGTACTTCTCCCATTGACTGTCTCAAGAGACATATATTTTCCCCTTTCAATTTATTCACAGATGTACAGGTTCTTTAAGTTTTTAATTAATTTTCAGGCATTTGTGAATTGTATTATCCTAAAATGGCATTTTTGAGTTACATGGCATTTTTGAGTCCCTCAAAACTGGAGGGGTGGATGGTTGTGAGCCACATGACGTGGGTGCTGAAAATCAAAAATGACATTCTGAATAGACAATAACCACGCTTAACTATTGAACCATCTTTTCAATCCTAAGAATTCATTTTCTTAATAATTAATATTAATATCAACTTTTAACCAACAAACCAGAATACATTTCTTTGTGTTCTATCTTGTCTATCCTATAGTATTCTGAATTTGGCTCTGGTACATACAGAATGTTTGTGGATTTCTAATGTTTATGTTACTGATTTCTAATCTTTTGATTCACCTTAAGTAGTTCCTTTGTAAGGAAATTCAAGTACTGATGGAGTCTTGTAACTTTGGTTTGTCTAGGAAATTATATTTTCTCCTCTTAAAAAATTGAAATAGAGCAATATAACTCCCTTTCTTCTTTTCTTCAGTATCTGTTAGGTCCTCTCTCTTCAACCTCTCCCATGTGCTCCATCACTTTCATGTGTACAGCCTCTATATTATCATTTTATACACACACACATACATATGGATGTATGTGTACACACAGATATATAAATACAACCTGTTGAACCCTTTCTTATTGCTCTGTGTATATGCTTTCTGGGATAGTCCCTCTGTGTTAGACAACCAATGAGTTCATTCTTGAAAAATACTAGTTGTTCTTCTAGAAGTCATTAGCTGCCTGTAGTTCTTTGTATAGGCACCCTCAAAAATTTTCCTTCTTCCACAGAAATATGACTAGCATAATTCTCTACTAGATTCTAGCTCTTTCCTTATACCCACAAATAAGTATAGTGGTCACCCATCATCAAAGTCTCGTTAGACCACATGAGACCTACACTGAAAACTACAAGTAGACACGATGCAAAGATGAACAGATCTTGAGGATCTTCACCCTAATGTGAACACTTGGAGTTGCTGCATCTATGGCTCAGGAAAAATCACTGAAGACAGGTAGGAAGAGTGTAAAATTAATAAAACATTTCACCAGTTCTTTCAAAAGGTCTCTTCTACAAGTGAGTATATAATAAAGCCTGGAACAAGGGCAGTATCAATAGGCATGCTAATTTGGAAGGGGAAATTTTTATGGAAAACAGCTTTGGCTGGTAGTCTTCTTTTCCAAAGTAATATCCTTATCTCTTTGCAGTCTTCTTGCCCATTTCCTTCTGGCATTTGAGATTCTTGCTGAAAAATCTGCTATAGTAGAGTGAGGATGTCTCTGTACATAATGTGCTTCTCATCTTTCATTGATCTCAGAATTTTTTCTTTGATTATTTTCTAGTTTGATCTTGGTGACCTCGCCTCAGTGATTTATTTAATAGAGTCTCTGAGATTACTATATAAGGGTTTAGACAACTTTCCACCAATATGAAAAGATTCTGTTCATTATATGTTGAAATGTGCTTCTTTGACCGCTTTGTTTTTCTCTTCCTTTTAAAACTTCTATTGTACATAAAAATCTCTTGATTTTTTTATATCATTTCTTTGGGCCTCTTTACATTTATTTAAATTCTCCTCCTAGTCCTTTTGTTGGTCTGACTAAATTCTTTATTTGGGCTTATTGTCTCTTTCTTTAGCCAAATTGATCAACTCATTGAGGGGTTAATTGAATTGAGTTTAGACATTGTGTTCGGCTCATCTAGTATTTCTGTTTTTCAGTGTTTTCGTCATTTAACTCCTGTAGTGTATTAGTTTTTTAACTTTGTTTTGCTTTCAGGTAGGTTCTTGCTATGAATCTCATGCTGGCCTGCTTGAGTCAGCCTCCTCTGTGATGGGATTACAGGTATGTGCCCTCATGTATACCTGTATAGTAGTTTAGTTCGCTGAACTTCAATTAAAATAGTCTAAGTTTTTGTCATTATGTACTTTTTGATATCCATTACTTTACCTTTCTGTATTTCTTCTGGGAATGTCATTGTTTCTTACATCTTTATAATTCTGTATTATTGTACTGGTGGCTCCAGATTTGTAAAGCAATTGTCTTCTAAAGCATCCACACATAGTCACAATATGACAGATCTTCAATATTCTGTCCAGCCTGTTTTGTTGTTGGTGATAGGCTTTTGCTGTTGGCTGGTTGGTTTCTGAGGTAGCTGTTCATAATTCTGAGCAAGCAAAGCTTGCTTCCACATTTCCTAGGTGATAATAACTGCACAACTGACTTGATTCTGCAGATCTGTTTAATGTCAGATTAAACAAAATCACTGGAAATATAGGTTGACTATTTGACTTTATGATGTGAGTCCTAGAGATGCGCTGAGAATTCCAGGTTGATGGAACATCCTTCCTTCTTGGAAATGCCAAATTCAGCACTGTGAGTGTATTAGAAAAGGTGACTGCTCTCATACAACTATGCAAGCTTCTACCAAGATCTGCACACAGGCCACTGGAAGCTCTGCTCTTTTGGTTCCTTCTTCCAGGCTTCATATAGTACAGGTGCACCATTCCTTTTTACTGTCTTGTGATGTTAGGGTGACTGTCCTCAGGATATTTCCAAGTGCCAGGGAAGCTGAACACCTGGCTCCAGATCTCCTTCTTTCTTAGGGACCATGAACCCTGGAGAGTTCTGTCTGATATGAGACAGGCTAAGGTTGGGGGAAGGGTTTAGTAGAGACTGTTGTTGGCTGACTCAGATATGACCACTTGTTTAAGTACTTACAGTACATTTATTCCTTTCTCTGTACTAATAAAGCCTGGGACCTCTTATTTAGCCATGGTGTTTGGTTTTTAGGAATATTTATTTCATGTAAAAATATGTTTTGGTCATATTCTCTCCTATCTCCCAACTCCTGCCAGATCCTTCCACCACCCAATTACATATTCATCCATTGTCTCTCCATCTGTCTTTGTTTATGCCTCTTTTTCTCTGTCTTTCTCTCTCTTGGTCTCTCTGTCTCTCTGTCTGTCTGTCTTTCTATCTCTCTCTTTCTCTCTCTCTTGCTGTCTCACTTGCTCAAATAAAACATGACAAAAAATCAAATCAAACCAATGAAAATATGCCATTACAGATTTTTTGAGGTTTTCCTTTTCTTCTTTTGTGGTGACATAGGCACTTTTAAATATTTAAAATTTTAATTAGTCACAGAAATTGTTGCATAAAAATGGATTGGTGAATGAACTACAACTACAGGTTCACACAGGAAAAGTAAGAGCAAACGTGATTCATCAAGGAAAGACATAAGATTCCTAAGAAAATGAACTATGTTCCAGAAGGAACAGAGCATGGTATTTACCTTTCACTACCTGATCTGATCACAGAAACTCATAATGCTTTCTTTTTTCTTTCTTTCTGCTCTTTGGAATCTCTGATCTGCCTTTGAAGTCCACTTGAGGGCAAACTTGTTCCTCTCCTTACCTTTGCAGAATGAGGTGGAAAAGTATAGATTTGATTTAACTCGTATTAAAGATGCATCACCTTTTGAAATGGATTAATCTCTCAATAAAAAGAGTAATCAATTTTAGACCAGATGTAGTCCAGTCTATTAAATCAGACACATCATTCACCTCTTTATATCCACAGCCTGCTAATTAGACTGTACTTGTGAGCCCTGAGTTTAGATCAAATACATCATCTATTAAGTATATCAATATTACATAAAACAAAATATATATTAAATGAATATTTCAACAAATGAAACTTCTTATCATAAAATATTAACTTTTTAAATACTTTTCTACTTTAGTTTCTTGTGGAAACTGAGGTGATAAGTGAGAGCCCTCTCTGATTTCTTTATTAAACTGTTTTCTGATCATAGTAAATAATTGCTACCATTTGCAATTTTCTGAAGAATTCTAGGAACTGTGATTCCTCGTTGTTATTATTCTAACAAATAGCAAAATTTTATAAACGAATTTGTAATAACACAATCAGACTTTCATAGTAGAATGTGAATAATACTTTATAAGCTAATTATAAATAATTCGATGCTATTTTGAGAGAGTGGTTTTAATAACTTGTAGTCTTATTGGCTTTAGAGAAACTTTATCTAAACTCCCTTTTTATCCAACAGCATCCTATGTCCCAATAATATAGTCCTAGAAATTGTGTTCCAAATAGAAACTGTTACACTAAGAATTGACTCTTTACTTGGATTTTGAAAAAATACTCACACATTTTTTGGAATATAGATTCTTTCTTAAGTTTTCTTTACTATTTCTCATTTCTGCCTTTTTGTTTGCTGGTATTCTTAAGGCCACCCATCTATTCTTATTTTTGTGAATTTTACAATCACTTCCCTCAAAGGACACAGACCTTTGCACACTGCAATTGTACACTTCTCAGACAAAACTGAAATCAAAGGCACTTGTGCATAGAATGTCTTTTGGAGGACCCTTATTACAAGATCATAAAAATTAAAAAATGACAATATTTTATACAAATACATTGCATTTACAAGTGTGTGCCTGTTCAATCTGGCATACCAACAAATACCTCCCTCTTATTTGTTAAGAGGAAACATACTTTAGTAGGTGGTTCTTGCAAGAGCCCCTTGCAAGACATTCAGCAAAAGGCATTTTGAGACTAGGAATGATCTCAAATGAATACAGCAGAAAGCCAGCACCTTAGTTATTTGGGTACAGCTCCATTGACTGTCAGGCATTCTATAGGATGCAGATGTTCACAGAGAGCTATAAAGTTTCAAATATAATCATTTGATATTTGTATTTCTTTCTGAACTCTACTCCCAATTTTCTTTATAAAAAAGAAAATGGTGATTATATTCATTAATATAACATGCTAACTGATCATTATTATGATATTTAGTAGCTGTATTGCATCAATCCACTTGGCTTTGAAACAATCTTGTGTATATTATTCCTTTAAATTAGTAGATGAAATAGATGATGATAGCAAAACAAAATGGTGATTTGTAACTGGAAAATGGGAACTCGTGAAAGATAGAGAATGAGATTCCTAGAGTATTCACCACACACACTCCCTTTCTTCTGCAAATGTACCTAGGAACTTGTTCCAATTAAAATCATTATACTTGAAACCAAAAAGCAGCTCAAATGATTCTAAGAACCTGTTACAGAAAAAGTAAATCAGGGCTGGAGAGATTTGAGGTCTCAGCTGATAAAGGCTAGGCTCACAACAACAAAAACAACAAAAAAAAAAAAAGAAAGAAAGAAAGAAAGAAAAAGGGAATCAAATCTAGATTTTTATATTCCACGTAAACAGTAAATATTTTCAGTACATCTTCTAATCACAAAAGTTATACATGCCAGTTTCTAAAAGTTTTAAATAATCCACTATTCACATAATTTCTAATAAATTTTGTGAATATGTGAAGGGATCTGTGTACAAACATACAATATACAAAGACTCCTTTAGTCCATAATTATTTAATAAACAAATATTCAGACTATATCAATGTGTGGAAGGCTGGAGAGATGGTTCAGTGGTTATAAAGACTTGAGGCCTTTATAGAGGACTTGATTATGTTCTCAGCATCCATGCTGGACAACTTACAACCCACTTAAATAAGTTCCAGAGGTTTCACACACTTTTCTGTCCTTCACTGGCAAATGCTCTATACATGTGTGCCACAGACACACACACATACACACACAGACACACACACTTATACACACAAACTCACACACACAGACACACACACATACACACAGACACACACAGGCACACACACACAGACACACACACAGACACACACACACACACACACAGACACACACACAGAGGCACAAACACAGACACACACAGAGACACATACACACACACTCACACACACAGACACACACACACACACATATAGACACACACACAGGCACACACACAGGCACACAGACACAGACATACACAGACACACATACAGACACACACACATACATACACAGACACAGACACACAGACACACACACGCACACACACACACACACACACTCTGAAGGAGAGCAGAAGAGATAGACAGACATAGAGAAACAGAGACAGAAAGACAGAAATATACATACAAAAGTGAGATAAATCTTTAAAGTTTTAGTTATATATTTAAAGTAAGTAAAGAGATAAATATACAATTGATCTAAAGTTTCACTTTTATATGCAGAAGTATATAAGTGTTAGTGGTTCTTCACGTTCTTTAGGGTGAGTAAAACAAAAACATAATTTTAGCATCACAGACATGTGGAACTTAGAGGATCTTGGGGAAAAATGACTTCCTTTAATCCTCAGGATCTAGAAGCATCTACTTCTCATGTTAAAAATTCACCCCTGTCAGTGAAATAAATCTGTAACTTGTTCCATCAGTTTATCTAAGAATACAGAGTTGGCGAGAGCAACATAAGTCTTAGAAATTTGTTCAGTCTCTCTCCAGTGAAACATCATTAAATTTAATTACAAAGAGAAACTTATTTTTGTTATACAAATAATATCCCCACATAGCCTAATTTAAACTAATTGCCTACACTGTTTTCATTCCAGTGGGAAAACTAAAATAAGTGCTGAGATATGAAAATGTCTTTAATTACATTATCACATTGAATTCTGCTTTGACCCTTTTGCAAAAGTTACTTTTAAAATCAGAAATGATCCTGCAAATTATGATGGACCTGCAATTTGTGCAGCTTCAATCCTTCCTGACCTACTTTACTAGACATTTTGTTTTTCTTTCTAACATAGAAAATATCCTGAACATGAATAGATAAGCTATTTTTCTTCATTTTCACTTCTTGTCATCTTATTTGTTAAGAGGAGACTAATTTATCTATAAATAAACATTGTCTGATCTTGGGAATTGAAGATTTTTTCATGCAGCATGTTCCAGGTCTAGACAGTGTAAAATATACTTTCTGTAGAACTCTGTGTAGTCTAGAAACACTGGAACAAAGGGTGTAGCTGCTGATCTTTTTTTTTTTTTTCACAGCATGGAAGAAATAAGATTTTTAATTGGATTCCATGACAGCTTCACCAGACCCTTGTCATGAAGTCTTTTGGAGCAATGACTTCTAGTGGACATTAGTCATGCTGGCTGGACATCATCCCAATCCATCATCAACTCAAATCTTGACTGCTCTGGTATACCAAGAAAATCGAACACACAGTGCTGTATGTATGTAAGCAGTCACACTGTCCCTCAAAGTGTGTGATTTTCTTCTCACTTCCCTTTGACTGAAGAAGGAGGAGGAGAGTCAAATTTTCTGTCTTCGGGTCCTGGTGCACTAGATAAACCTTCCTTGAAGAGCAATTGTTTAAATACTTTCACATTTTAACAGTCTCCCAATTTTATTGCTCTGGCCCACTGATGAAAACGCACATACGCATGCATTCTCTTAGAGACTCTGAGGAAGACTTGGTTATTGCTCATCAATCAGGTCTACTTGGAAAGGCACCTCCAAAACTCCCTTCTAAAATGTAAGCTCATGTTCATGGAAAGTGGAAAAAAATGCTGTTTCTTTAAAGAATGAACAGTAATGGAATAATTTGGACTGAAGAAGTCTTTAGACTGTGAGCACACAGGCTCATTTTTCAGTTATAAGACAGAAGGTCAGTTAGAATGATGGCTCAGTGGGTGAAGCTGGAGTGCTAACTAATCCTCTTTATCTCTTAGTTTTCATTTTGGAAGTCTGTGATGCTCATTATGTAGTGCTACGGGAATGTTTCAAGTCTAAAATGCTGACACACAGTTCTAGCTTCTGCAGTTTCCACATACTAGCCAATAATTATTTGTTGCAGTGGCGCCATATTCCACATTCCAGGTCTTTTAGTGTCATCCCTCTCTCCTCTGCTCTAGGTCCCTGTAGCATGATTTCTCTGTTGTTCAATTGCAAATGCCCTCTCCTTACACAAGGAAATGTTCTTCTACTTGAGAACTGTAGTGATAGACATTGATCTCAATTCAGATCAACTGTTTCTTTTGCTAACTTTTTTCAAAGTTGTTGCTGCAACATCCAAGAAGGCCAACTGAAATAGATAATCAGCATAACTTTCCCAAAGCACTGCCAATGTATACATTCTTTGTAGAAAGGAGGAAATAAGTTGTGGAGAGTGAATAATTTCTCCTTTGAAGATTGTATATAAAGAAAGGAAAATCTACTACTGTTTGGTGATCATTGGAAATCAAAACAAGAGTGGCTGGAGGGTTTATGATCCCCTTGTATGGTCCATATCACGAATAGAGTTCTATCGAGTTGCATATTATGGTGTTTGATACCATATGGAATTATGAACAATCAGCCAATCATAATGCTTGGAACACTGTAATCTCCAATTACTTGAAACTGGTATCTAAAGCACACACTTGATTAGTCAGTTTAATTCCACATTTGAGTTCTTTTAAACTCTGTGGTGAGAGAAGAAATTATTTAACAAGCAAAAATAATACAAATAAATGTTCAAATATAATCTTTTTCTTGAAGAGGTAACTGAAACATACAAGCTCAACAAATGAGCAAAACAATCTTTATTTGGAGACTGGAGAAACTGTCTAAGGGAAAAATGCTTATATTGCTCTGCTAGAGGACCCAGGTTTGGTTCTCAGGACGTACCTGATGAGGCTGTCAACTGCTAGTTACTCAGCTCCAGGGGATCTTTAGTCTCTGCCCTATGCAAGCTTCTGCATTCACATGCACATACCCCAACATTCCCAAACACAGACAACACATATGCATGATTAGAAATTAGGCAAAATAAATCTAAGAATATTCTGAAATGATAAGAATTTTTTAAAATGCTTCTAAATATGTAGTAGTTAAACACTAACCATTCTTTGGGCCACCATTTAAATACAATTTTTATAGTTTGTGAGTATGTGTGCATGTGTGTATGTGTGTGTATGTGTGTGTGTGTGTGTGTGTTGTGTGTGTGTGTGTGTGTGTGTATGTGAGAGAGAGAGAGAGAGAGAGAGAGTAGAGAAGAACATATACTTGCATGTGACAATGTGACATATTTGTATTAGTGAGTACAGGCGTGCATATGCCACACTGCACATGTAGAGATCAGAGAACAACCTTGGGTCTCCCCTTTCCACTTTGTTTAAGATGGGGTCTCCGAATATAAGGAGATATATAAGCCAGGGTAGTTGGTCAACATGTTTCTGGAGATTCTCCTGCCTCAGACTTCTATTTCTCTGCAGCCCCATGCTGGCATTGCAGGGGCTTGCACTGCTGTGCTTGGCATTTATTTGTTTTGTGGAAGTCTAAACTGAGGTCACTGAGCTTTCATAGTAATCAATTTACCCAGTAAGCAATCTCCCCAGCCCAATATTCTGTTTTTTTTGAGTGAAAAATGGCCAAATTAGTTGGACTTGCTAAAAATCCTTCACTCAAAGCTGAAAAATATTCCATTATATATTTTTTTTCTTTAATGATACACCTACTTTTACATTTTCTATTATGTCCATGTGTTAATTTCTAAATGAATTGTAATGATAGTAGATGCCAAAGTTTTATAATCCTTATCATCATTGTCCAGAAAATGTTTTAAATGTAATAGGTTAGGCAAACATACTTAGAACAAGCAAGCATTTATATTCTTTTTTCTACAACTTTGTCAAAAACACATGGATGATTACTGGGAAATTTTAATGTACAAGTATAAAAGTTTTATTTTTATTCACATCTAAAGAGCATATGATTTACTGTTAAAGTTGTTGAAGATGAATTTATTTCCAGGCTTTAGAAGAGTTGTTACTTCTAATTTTATTTTATTTTAGATTTTTTCCTGTCCCCTGTGCTAAGACATTCCTAAAATTATTAAGTTTTTTATTAATAACCCGAAGAGCACATGGTCAGTCTGTTGTTAAAGTGTGTTCCTGAGATTAAGATACAGAAGTTTTTTCAGTGTTGATTTAATCTAAGAGACAATGAATACAGGAGTAAGGAAATCATCTGGTTATTGTACACATAATATTAAATTATATAAATAAATCCTTAAAGGCCTGTATGGGCATATTGTGCTACATGCTGTATTTTGTTTTGATTGTGACTGTGAACTTGGTGTTTTGTCATCATGAAGGGAAAAGCGCTGATACATAGTGTGAGTTTCATAGATCTAAAGGGACAGTATTGTGCCCACAGTGTATAATCTGAATACTGAGCAATGTACAGGATGTTGAGCTCTTGCTTAATGTGAGCGCTGCCAGCTCTAGCCAGTTTCAAGGTACTTTGAACATACAGAAGTACTTCGATCAAGAACCAGACGGAATTATTGTGTTATTTCCAAAAGCATGCCAATGGGGTGCTGCTGACATCTATAATGGGGCTTCTGGTTCTTGTTTGGTAGAAAATAACACTGTGTGGTGGGCCAAAGGAAAGTGGTTCTAACCATCAACACACTTAGACACTCCCTCAAACGAGCTAAAATAGCTCTTTTAACTACTACATATAATGAACATTATGGCCTGCTATACTAAAGCTAAAAATGTTTGAATACCCCATCCAATTACCTATGCACAATAAACATCAGTTTTTTCTATAAACTATGGAGCCCCACTTGACACAGTCTTCATAACAGAGCAATGATTATTCTCCTCAATTTGTTACTTCATGCATTAGTTATTTTGTGTTTCTATAACCAGGACCCTTGGAAAGCAAAGTAAGGGATCCATTACTTACACTTCTCATGATTTCTGTAGTTTAACTATCCTGTATGAAGTGAAACTTACTTCTCTGAAAATAGGAGGAAGGTAAAGAAGACTAGGGCAGCTTAAAATATTTACTAGGTTTGGGAAATAAAATGAATTTGCAAGATTCAGGAAGTTCCTGAAAGTGATAAGATTTACAAAGTCTATGTCCAAACCTGTAACTGATATTTTTAATTATTATTTATTAACTAACAGTATTCACTTATAACAAATACCAACAATTTCTTAACTATTAATCCTATAAATTCCTACAACCCCTTTAACTAACAGTATTCACTTATAACAAATACCAACAATTTCTTAACTATTAATCCTATAAATTCCTACAACCCCTTTAACCTATCCACTAAACCTATTGATAATTATTTTCCTAACCTTTTAGAATGATACAGTCTCTGGGGCAGGTCCTCAGTCATCAGGAACATAGTCTTTGTTGTAGATTCTTTAACGCACTTAGCAATCCTTTTTCTGGATCTCTCAGATGTAGATTTGTCAGGGTAAGTTGGTTATTGCAGTCTCACCTTAAATAAGGCTTGATGTTTTCTTCTTTTTGGGAGATCCCAGCCCCTTCGCATCAGCAATTCTGTCACTCTACCTCAGAGTCCTTAAAGCCAGGCACAGTTTACTTTAGGCCACTGTTCAGACAGATCAAACTCCTCTAAGCAAAAGCTGAGCCCCAGGGTTTAATCCTTGGCCTTTTGCTGTCTTGCTCAGGCTTTCTTTGCTCACCAGCTTCTTTCTGCCTCAGGAAGATCTGGCCATCAAATGATGGCCAGCACTTTTTTCAGCAGGACTCTCGCAGCTCTCATCAGAGGCCTCTTCTTTTTTATGAGGCTCCATGCACTGTCCTTAAATAGGAGGAACTCTGTTTCAGCTTAATTTGAGCTCCACCCACTTAGCAACTAAAAACAATGTCAGGCCAGATAATTTGTTTCTTTAAGTCCATTTATTCTTTCCTGTTTTCCTGACTTCAACCTTGTTTTTCAGTCCATTAAGTCTTTCTTGTCTTTCCTGACTTCAACCTTGTTTTCTCAGTCCATTAAGTCTCCTGTTTGTTTCCTGTTTTCACCTGACTTCATCCTTGTTTTTCCACAAGCTGATAAGCTAAATCGCTCACAGCCAAGTTGATCTTCATGCCCTGAATTAAGAGACTGTATCAGAAACCCCTAGATATTTTCTAAATCTAATTTAATTATTCTAACTCCCTACAAAAAACTATAAAAGCAGTCAGCTGTTGTTGGGGAAAGGAGTGATTCTGACTGGCCAAGTTGCTTCGGATGCACAGTATATAAGATTTTATTTCTCATTAATACAATTACCTTTGAATCATCAATCATTCATAAGTAAACCTTGAGACATATTCTTTTTTTTATATAAGTACTTTATTTTTTTTTCTTCAAGTTACATCTCAGTCACAAAACCTTCCCTATTCCCCCTTCCTGTCCCACCCTTCTACCCTCTTCCCCCCCAACAGCTTCCCTTTTCAATCCAACAAATGGTTCTTTCTCTTATAACAGTAAATTATATACAAAACAGCAGAATTAAATATGCCACATTTATGAGAGTTAAATGGCCCAGTATACCTTTCCAATGTCCAGTTCATACATATTTGGCCCCTGACTTTAACCTTCTACCTTCTAACCATCTCCATGAGTTTAAAGTTCTATAACTGACTTAGCTTTCATACTAACTTGCATCACTATTATAACCATCTTCTTAGATCTAGAA